>JAOVVI020001741.1:0-23158 GCA_028571085.2 Nepenthes alata
CTCAAAGTGAATTAGCCCATATTTTCATTATCAGGCAATATATTGCTAATATGGTGATAGATCGTAATTTTGTCGCAGTATTGGGAGCCTAATACCGATATACCTATATTTGTGTATCGACTGATATTTTATTCCATAACACTTGCGTTTGGTTTGACATTCAATGGGGAACTACTTTCCCAGCGAGGCCACCATCTTGCATAGGCTTTTTCTGTCCATAGTTGAATGGAACCTAAGTAGGAACAAACCCTAACCATAGATGAAAATATTGCCGAACTTCAAGTATCAGTCGAAATATATTCTTATCGGGATCCCCAATACGACATTTTTTGATTTCAAGATATATCAGCTGATATACCACTATGGCAATATATTTCCACTACTTCTTTAGGTAGAGACATTGCCAGTTTAACCTACTTTATGTTTGTGAAGATTATTGCCAATATTACTACCGATTTTGTTCCCATGAATTCAGCGTGAATCAAGCATAAATTATTGGCAAGATCATATCATTGATTTGACAATTAACGGCAAGAATAAGTAAATGATTGTATTTAGATAATTGTGTACATTATTTTCCTATTCAGTAAATATTCTAAACAATTGTACGAATTACAAAAGCTAAGAGTCATGTAAACGTTTGCCTATTTAATGACAAAGAAATCCTCATCAAAAGGCACTTACATCAAAACCAAAGCTGGCATAGTATCAAAGCCCAATAACTCAATAATTACCGATTTTCTATTTTGAATTGTGGTTCTTCGTAGGGTTTCTCATGGCTTTTGGGCTGTTAGAATCATTCTCCTTCATTGAAATACCAGTTCTTCGAATGAATTGCATGCAAAAACAAACTTCTCACAAATGAGTACAAGCGGTGCAAGACAATGTGCATATCCAATAAGCGCCCACAACCTTAGAGACCTTATCAAAGCTCAAATCCTCTAGAAAGAGGTCCTTTAATGGAGCTACAGTCCCAATGTTCATCTCACCCATCTCAACACCTGGATTAAAGAGAACCTCCTGCAAAAAAGGTAGTGACATTGACTCTTGCCTATTCATGGCTTCTTTGTGACTTTTCTGGAGTTAGAGAAGCACAGCAGCATTGGACAAAGAACTCAGACAGGAATACCCAATCAGACAGGTGGCAACACTTGCAGCTCAACTTAATTTGACAAGCCTTAACCATTCTCTTATTCAGACTAACCTCAGGACTAGGTGGACAAAAATTTGGTCAGCCCCACTGAACCAATGGTAAAAAATTAATATGAAAGTTTGTCACAACTAACTTGGAAGAGCGAGTATTGACTGCTTGGTAAGAAATAGCAAAGGGGAGTGGCTGCTCAGCTTTTCAAGATACCCAGAGGAATTAGATATCCACTCGTTGAAAATCAAAGCCATCTTCTTTAGGCGTAGATCCACCTGCGATAAGAATCTTACCAAAATCATTATCGAGTCAGACTCCCTTTTGGCCACACAGAAGTCAATCCAGTTCCGAATTTTGATCCAAATAAGTATCTTATCATAGAACGCAAAGAGACCATCACCAATCAAGGAGCTTGTACAATTACACACATTTATAAAGAGGAAAAGCCGAGCGGACCATCTCACAAAATTGGGAATGAATCTGGAAGTCAAAATACACAAATGGGAGGAAGCACCGGACAATATCAGGGAAATAATTTCTATGGAAGCTACTGACTATAGTGGCCGAAGGATGGCTGCACCTGACCCCAATCTGTGTAGCCATCCATATTAGTTCTCGTTAGCAATGCCATCAAAAAAGAACCATTCTCCTTGATTCCATCAGCACTCTCTGAGTATTATATGGCTCGGCAGATTGATGATTTCTTGTTGCAAAAATTTCTTGGAAGGGATCTTGTGTTACCACATTACTAGTGGCTTACAGCGGACCCAACTGGTTTTGAAATCCTCTGGGTGTAAATGTTTCGGTGCCTTGCAATCATTTTTCATGAAAAGATCAGTTTCCTTGTTATAATATTCTCCGGTGAGTTTCACTTCCTTTGATTTGATGTGATTAATTCATCTTCGAGTATTTTTCATCTTTAATTCAGTTGTGTCCCTGGAGATACTTCAATTTCACCACTTCATCGCTGTTCTTCCTCTTCCTATATCTTCTCTTTCTTTGTGAGAGTGATTTGGACAAACAGCGTCGAGAACAGTTTTTCAACTTTGGGCAACCACTCATTTTAGAAGTTCAGCCCTGCTATCCACACGTTCTTCATATAAAGTATCTTTACTTTTCATGATACTATTCTCCATAAGCAAGGTTCGGGTCCCCTTTTCTCTGATGTTGGGAGAAATATAGTTCATTTTAATGGAAGAATTATTCCACAAGAGAGTTTTAATTTAAAATATTTGTTAACGGTAAGGAATTATGGGCACAAGTAGATGTATCCACTATAGCCCCTACTGATGGAAAAGAATTTCAAACATGAAAAAGTGAGGATGCTCGAATTATTTCCTAGCTAATAAGTTTAGTTGAACCACATATGTTCAACAATCTTCGGCCATTTTCCGCTTATTATTCATCCCACTTATTTATATTTATTGTCTAGCAATATTATTTAATTTGCTGTAATTAAAATGTTTACTTTTATTGTGTAGATTTTAACCCCAAAGAAAGATTTTTTTGACAAAAGTTCGTAAATGGACCGAATTGAGCCTTCACTTTGTCAACTCAATCAGCTGACTAAAAGAACAAGGAAAAGCATAGTGAAGCTAATTTTTCCTATAATTAAGGAATGAGGCAGATTTGAAAGGAAAATTAAAATTCAAATTAAAAAAAAAACCAAAATAACAAACAAAAAAACAAAAGAAAAGAGAAGAGAGGAAAGGATGCACCACTTAAAAAAAGAGAGAGGGGCTGACAGGGAAAGAAGAAGAGGAGGGGGAGGAGAAGGCCTGCGCTGGGCACAGCCAGGCAGAGCAAGAAAGAGGCAAGAAAGAGGGAGAGAAAAAAAATCTAGGTTGTAAGTTTATGATGTTAGTTTTTGTCCCAAATTTTAGTTTACTATTCGAGCAAACTCTTTTATTCATGTTCTTTTTCTTGAACCTTCAAATTTTAATATAAGAGTATATTCAAAATCAACCTAACTTCATCAATTTTTGTACCATGCAAATATAGTCACCGGGGCTAGTTTAGTTTTGGGTTGATACAAAAGCATTGTCATTTTTTATTGTTTATGTGATGTGGGAATCAACATATTATGACTAGTTAATAAAAGTACTCCAAGTGCTTCAAATTTTTGCATTTTATATTTATGCATAATATTTTCTGCACTTTAATTTGCTAATCATTAGTTGGTTGAGTCATCACTGCTCTTGTTACTTCACATTTTTACATTTTAATTTTTGCACTTTATCTCTTGTCTTTTTATTTTTTGACCGTTGATTGGCTGAGCCATCACCTTAATTGCAACTTTAAATTCCTGCAATTTATATCTTTGCGTTTTTATTTCTATCGTTTACTGACAATAATGAGACCATAAATTCCATTTCCCATATTGTAATTTCCAGCAATTTGAATGTTCAATAACTTAATCTTTCATTATTTAATTCCCTTTATTTTTCTAAGTAATTTTGAACCGCCATTGTGCCAACAATTTTTATTACAAAAAAAATTTAACAGTTCCAATTTTTTTGTCACTTGAGTTATATTTGTTGCAAAATAAGTTGTGCGACATTTCAAAACTCCTGTGGATACAATATCCAACTCATTGGAAAAATTACACCAAACCTCATAAACTTGTGAGGTTAAATAAAAACCATTTGAGGATCAGTCAAGTTCTTAGCATCATTTGGGGAGTTCGCATTTTGAGAGAAAGAGAGACTTTGTTTAGATTTTTTTCATTCTGAATATTTCAGGTTGAATGTCACAAGAAATGAATGAAGAAGGCAGTGTTAATGGTAATCCTTTCAGGGGAGTTGTTAATGATTTTCACAACCCCATCCCTGTTGATGATTATTACATCCTTCGTGACTAACTACACCCGACACGACATAATACACCTTCGTGTATTGTCCTATAACTAAACCAACATATTTCTATGCATAGATGCCATCATGTACTATGCTATCATTAAACCAACATAATTTTGATATACGCCCTGAATGATTCAACTCTTGCCTCAGTTTTACTAAATGAACTATTAAATTTCCCACCAGCGCCTTAAAATCTTTAAAGAAGTATGAGGCACATTTATAGACTATAATTACACCAAAGACGCCACTTATTTTTTCTTAAAAGATAAAGCACAGATGTGGTTTAACTTTTTGAAATCTCAATCTATTTCCTTATGGAATGAGATGCAAAGGAAATTCCTAAAAATAGTTTACCATACAAAGGACAAAATCAATTCAAGAGTCAGATAATGAGTTTTCCACAAGAGTCTGATGCAACTTTCTATCAACAAAGATTTGCTCAATGGGTTGCCTAAATCATGATTTTTAAATCTAACGTCTGATTAGTTTTTTCTACGACTTACTAAACTCTCAGACACGCCAAGTTGTAGATGAAATGTAATGGATATTATTTGATTAAAGCCCTGATGAAGCTTGTGAACATTTGAACATTTGGTTGAGAATGTTCAAACATGGGACACTGCTCGCCCATCAAATAGCAAGTTAAGGACAACTTCTGAGGTTAGTGGGGCATTCCATATTGAGAGTCTAATGATGTTCAAGTAAGAATTGCCACTTTGACTAAGAAGTTGGAGGACTTAGAAATAACCTCTTTACAACGTAAGTGGGGACCTTCCCAAATCATGCAATGAAGAAGAATCATGTACCAAGCCACCCTTTTAGTTCAATTCAATGACAGTAGTAGTACCTAGTACCTTATTAAATCCATAATTAGTATCAGCATCTTACCAACAATGAGAGCATAGGAATCAGAGATCTCTCCAACATATGGTCATACAAATAATTGAAAGGAGGATTCTAAAAGAAATAAGCCTCACATATGCTGCATGACAAGCCAAATAATCCAAATTTTCCCGATGTAGAGGCAACCAAGAAAGCTGATATTGTTCGGAACATAGGTGACATATTTATACTTACCTAGGTGCTATCCTTCCAAACCATTTCCTACTTGTTTCGTAACTATGTTACATTGAACTAAATTTTAACAAAGGATCTCCCCAACATATGGTCATACAAATAATCAAAAGGATGCTTCTAAATGAAACAAGCAACATATGCTACAATGAGAAGGAAGTACGGTCCAAGTCCACAAGAACTTCTCTGTTGGAGGCACAAGCCTCCTCTTAGGGGCGGTCCTCATAGGGTTGATGCACCAGATCAGCGTTTCTGGGTTGGTGTTGGTATGATAAGCTACAACCTGCACTGAGCGACAAGGGCTCTCGACTAAGGCTGAGATAGGCCAGCCTCTGCAGGGTGATGCTTCAGCCGGTTGTGGAGCATTTGATTGTCTTTTTATACGGGTGGCTACGTTTCTAAGGATGGTTTCCATATCCGAGGCGGAGTGAGCTATCAGCTTGAGGGACGAAAGACACTAGTCCCTCTCGTGTTGTGGAGATGGAATGACCTTAGGATTGCTTGATCACCATGCTGCCGGTTAAGAAGGGAAAGGGAAAAGAGGAGAGAAGGAAACTTTCAAAAAGTGACAGTTAGCGGTTGGGTAAGGCTATGTTAACCATTCCCATTGATAGCATCAATGATGCATACCTGAACTGAGGTTTGATCCAGAATAAAAACAACCCAAGATAGGTTTGATCTAAATACATAGTTCCTGGGTCCTGTACACTATAAATAAATAAGTGAAGGAGCCCAGTTTGTGTTTGGGAAACCCCCCTAATGTTTATGTCAGTACAAGCTTATGTCTGGAAAAGAGGGAATGGAGAGTTATGCATGTTAGGTCCAAGTTGCAAGAGTGTTGATGGAGGCAATTACAAAGGCGCCAAGTTGTGCATGAGGCTCGATCAAGAGATGAGAGATGCTAGTATGCTAGTTCCTTTGGGAAGGGGCATGATAGGATGTTGGTTCCTTTGGGCTTGCTACCAAGAATGGATGAATGCCAACGATGAGGAAGAAGCTAGCCAAGTGATTCAATCCAAGTGTGGAGTAAGTCGAGATTTCCCAAAAGTAAGGGCATTATTCTCTTAGGGATTTCATATCCCTCCAATGTTAAAGGAAGACCTGTATTTATAAAGAGACTTTCGAGAGTCGTTATGCCGTGCTAGCACGACCTGATTGGCTTAGGGGCACCAAGGCATGGTACGATTGTCTGTGGCCACCACTAAGTGCCATAAAGATACACAATCAGTGGCTGCCTGCTGATTCACTTTTCAGAAGTGTCGACTTGCAAGCAACTGGCAGGCCAAATGGACAGTGCCTCTCATTGATTGATTCTGGCACGTCCTGTTGACTGATGTGGGTCCCATTGCTTGGATAATGGCCCTACTATGGGCCCTTTTCAAGACATTCAGAGTTCTTTGATTGACCAACCTCCATGTCAGTTGCTAAGAGGAGGATGTCGTCAAAGTCAGTTAGACTTCTTAAGCTAGGATGCTCGGAAAGTCGATCAGATTCGTGCAGAAGCTCCAGCCCGTTTAAACTCCCCCCAACACACACAACCAAACCATATTAATATTCAAAAATCGAAAAACAACATTACCCTTTGAAATAAACCATATCATATATTTTCACTCAAATTCTCTTCAGCAACTCAGATTCTGGTGGCTGAAATGCCTTGGCCAAGTGTATCATCCCATGGACACATCTATCCGCTTCTCCTAATGATGTGCCAACAACTTACATAAAGGTTAGTCGATGAATCAAGGTTCAAATTAGCCGTAATATACCTTTATTAAACTCTTAAAACTTTATCCATTTACAAGGTCAGGATGCCACTCAGTGTGGTACCTCTAGGGCAGCAACTATCCTTTGATTCCTGATGAGTCCTAATATCCAAGTTGTGATACGAATCAGGGGGCCACTCGATCTTTCACTACAAGTCGAGTTGGAGTGGAGCCAGTTTCCGTATCTATTAACTTGGAACTTGCGCACCACAAATTACAAATAAAAAATCAGAGAATTGGCGTGACTCACTCCCTAATTTATCCTTTGATATACAAGTCAGAAATCTCTCCTAAGAAAATAGGAAGATGTAAGGAGGATATGCGTAAATGCAATGATGCACGTATGGGGGAAAGTGAGAGGAGGTCTAAGCTCCTATGATGTGCTCAACGGGGAGTGGCTTGGAGAGGTGGAGGACTGAGCTCTAATTTATTGCACTTGGTGAGTAACTCACTAATGTGCACTCGACGGGAAGCGGCTCTGCGAAGAGGAGAAAGAGCTGTGTCCAAGAAAGAGAGCTTGGTTCTTTCTAGGCTATTGTATCTCTCTCGAGGGTAGCCTTAACTGAGAATTGTTCGATTTCTTGTCTTGTGAAGGGTGAGGAAATTTATAGTGTTTCGTGGAGAAGGCATTGGCACCAAGACTGGTGACAAGTGTTCCGCCAAAATTCGCCGGCCGCTGGGGCATTGATGGGAGCCATCGTGTCAGATGCCATCTTGTGGTAGTGACATGACTATGGCTAGAAGTGGTCGACAAGGTCCAGGCTACTTCTTGCATGGGTTGGCCGGGTTGCCGTTGGTCAGCACGCACAACAGTTCCCAATGGTTAACCACCATCACTATTAGCTGAAACCTGTTGCGCTGGCGTCTTCTACGTTGCTAGACTGCTATCGTTGAAGTGAAGGGTAAACTGTGCTGTGATTGGCTGAGCCATAGAGACTATTCCCCAACCCTGGATCATTGCTCTTCCCTAGGCCTATTCGCAACAGATGGGCTGGTTAGCCAGAAAATAGATACATGGAAAACGCCAATTAGCCAGAAACCCGTAAAAAGTAACAAACCAGAGAACTATATAATTTAACCCATTTGACATCCAACCAACTCCCTCAAGAAATTTGATAGGATGAAGAATACACGACAAAAGGGAAAGTAACGGAATCAGAGAAACCACAAGGATCGAATCTACGAACGATAGTGCTAATTGGTCCGATTTGAACGTATTCAAACTATAGGATTTGATGTTTCCAACACCTAATATTCGAGAAGGAAGAGAGAAACAGACAGACCGACCTCAGTTTGGGTGAATCGAAACACAGGCGCTCCGTTGCTGGGTGGTCGACCCATGCCTTTTCCCCAGCCAAGACAAACTTTATTAGTCGTTAAGAGAGCAGTTCCTTGCAGAAATGTTTTTGACAGCGCTCAAGACGAGCAAAGAGCTTCAAACCTCTCGCCCAGCCGTTCGACGGCCGCTAGACATCAATCTTCAAACTTGCATATTCAAAGTTTCAGTAGCAGAACCATTGACAGATTTCTCGGAGAGAAAGAGAGAGCGCGCAATCTCTCGCCAAACTTGAATACCAAAATCTGCCTAGCCGTTTGACATCAATCTTCAAACCTGAACATCCAAATTTTACTAAGAAATAATCGACAGATTCTCAGAGATTATGAAAGCGAGAGGAGGGCCGCGTTTCAAAATATAATAATTATTATTAGTTTTTTTATTATTAAATTATAATAATAATTATTAAATATAAAAATAATAGTTAATCTGAATAATATAATCGATTTTTATAGAAGGTAGAAAAGAAAGATTTTAAAAATCATTAAATAAGTATTCTAATATATTTATATATAATGTGTTCAGTAAATCCGACCTAAAAAAAAGCCCACAAATAAAGGAGGAGGCTCAAAAAATGAATAATGTCTCAATTGGTCTAATATGCCTAGACGACTATCAGTTAAAATTGATCAGCTAAATCAAGACAGCACGCTTCACGTATAACCGGTAAAAATCGTTTCGTCTTCTCCTTATTCGTGAGTGATTGTCCAATCGTCATTTACCTCTATAAATATCCTTTCATTCTGAAGGGAAAAGAGGGGAAAAAACGGATGAAAGGCCAACCACCATTCATCCCAGGAAGCCATCCAGTAAAAATCGTATAACCGGTAAAAATCGTTTCGTCTTATCCTTATTCGTGAACGATTGTCCAATCGTCGTTTATCTCTATAAATATCATTTCATTCTGAAGGAAAAAGAGGGGGGGGAAACGGATGAAAAGTCATCCACCATTCATCCCAGAAAGCCATCCAGTAAAAATCATATAACCGGTAAAAATCATTTTATCTTATCCTTATTCATGAGCGATTGTCCAATCGTCGTTTACCTCTATAAATATCCTTTCATTATGAAGGGCAAAGAGGGGGAAAAACGGATGAAAGGCCAACCACCATTCATCCCAGGAAGCCATCCAGTGAGAGGTCCTAGAAGTGAGATCGAAGAAGTGAAGCCAGACAAGAGAATTCAAAGAGAGGCTTTTCCATCAAACCTTCCCGAAGCCATGTACTCTGTTCAGAAGGCCACACCTAAAGAGACGAGCCCTCCACCTCAAGAGCCCAGGAGAACCTCTCACGAGTCCATCCAAGCAAAGGCATCTTATCATTTATATATTATTTATCTGAATGACATCTTATGTTGTTGTCAAATGAGGTTGCAGCTTCAGAGTTCCCGGAATTTGCTGGGCCTTCGGAAATCGCTGGGTTTTCGGAAGATGCTGGGACATCGAATGCTGTGGAGCCCCCTGTTCCTGAAGGTCCTCCATCCGAGGCTACTTTTGATGCTGCTACGGCGTCCGTAGATGAGCCACAAGAGGCCGAGGTCCCAGGGGGAGTGTAGCCAAAGTCATGACCCTCTGGTCTCTAAGGTACATTACCGCTTTTCCATCTGCCTCCTGTTGCTTGTGTCTTAACGAAGATTCCTCTTTTGCAGCTCCAAGATCTGGCCGAGAGCTTTAGTCAGCTGGTTGGCGAGATTGCCCAGTCTCGCTTGGAGATGAAGTCTTTGAGGGCTGCTCGAGAGGACAACCAGCGACTGCAGGTGGAACTTACTGAGGCCACTGCGAAGAATGCCTCTTTCGAAGAAACCCTAAGGCTTTAGCAAGTCCAGTACGGATTCCTTCGAGAGATGAACCTCCAGTCGGAGGAGGCGCTGAGGACGTCGGTGAGGGCCGTGGATATAGCGCCCCTGTTGGAAACCAAGTATTGGGACGGCGTTCATTTGTGCCATCGGCTAATGCGGCTGCTGTATCGGCGGTTCCCCACCGCCATGCTGGATCCTCGGAATCCGAGCGCCGCACACCCCGTGATGTGTACGGTATTGCAGGGAGACGATTTCCTGGGTCCCCACATCCTGGGTGTTCTCGCCCCTCAGATCAGCCGTCGAGCTGATCTTTAATATTGTGATTAATTTTTGAGAAAATATAAAAAATGATATTAAAATTTTAAATAAAATTAAAAAAATTAAAAAAAATTTATCTAACAAAATGTAATAGAATAAAACCTGAATATATATTAAACATTAATAGTAATATTATTTAATAAAAAAATCACAGTAATGACTTTTGAAGGGCCAATGGTAAAAGAACTGAAAATCGGATTAATTAATTAATTAATTAGCAAATTCCTTCCTACATTGAAATTTTCAAATATTCTTGACAGACATTTTACAGTAATAATAACCAAATGCATTAAAACTAAAATATATTCACTCTCTCCAGTGTCTCCTTCTTCCAGATCCTTCCTTTCCTCCTCTTCGAATCCAGACCTCTTTTCCACTTCTTCTTCCGTTCTGCCTTCACTCATCCGTTTCTTTTCCCCTCTCCTCTTCCGTTTCTCTTTTTCTCCTTAAATATTTGTCTCCATCGCTGCTTACCGAAGAGCAGAGAGAGTAAGGCGGTTGCCGTCGCCGCTGCTGTTAACCGTCGAAATCAGGCAAGTAAACTTCCTCCTCTTACAAGTAAATCCTTCGTTTCTCTCTTGTTATGTTAATTTTCTTACTTTTATACCGTGATTCCTGAGTAATCGGTCCAAATTTGGTTATAATCAGTAAAAAAATGAAAAAAAATAAACGCCGATTTAGGGCATGGGTGGATCTTGCACGTAAAAATAGCTATAAAATGTATAATAGTGGATTTTATAGTTTATTTTTTCTTGCAATAAAACATAAAAATATTTTTTTTTGAAAATTTATTTTATTTTTTGTCCTAAAGTGTTAAATTAAAGGCATAAAATTATTTTATTTTTAATTTTTTTATCGGTTAATTGAGCAGAGCCTGTGTATATTATACTGAGCAAGTATTTTTTCATATTATAAAATTAAAATAAAAAAATAACAATTGTAAAATTAAGAAAAAGATATATAATTTTATGCATTTTTGTTTCGCTTCAACAAAATCTTTGATAATAAAAAAAACTTTTAATGGGATTTTTTTAAAAAAAATAAAAAACTGATAATTTTTTATTGGAGAAAATAAAATAGAGTGAGGTTTAAATCTTATTTAATAAAAAACTGTAATAATGTCTATCAAATTTTATTCGAAGCATAACATATCAACGGTAAAATAAAGGGAAACTGGATGAAACTGTAAAATGAATTCGCTCTCCTGTCTCTCGTTCTTCCTGATCCTTCCAAATAATTTTTTTATATTATAAAATTAAAATAAAATAACAACAATCGTAAAATTAGGAAAAAAATATAATTTTATGCATTTGTGTTTCGTTTTAAGAAAATCTTTGATAATAAAAAAGAATTATTTGGATTATGTTTTAAAAGATAAAAAGTAATATTAAAATTTTTATTCCTGATTTCTAAATAAAATTTAAAAAAACTGATGATAATAAAAAAACTTTTACTGGGATTATTTTTTTAACAGATAAAAAGTAATATTAAAATTTTAATTCCTGAATTCTAAATAAAATTAAAATAAACTGATAATTTTTTATTAGAGAAAATAAAATAGCTTGTATTAAATTATTTAATAAACTGTAATGATGTCTATGAAATTTTATTCAAAACATAACACATCAACGGTAAAAGAAAGGGAAACCGGATGAAACGGTAAAATATATTCACTCTCCTGTCTCTCGTTCTTCCAGATCCTTCTTTTCCTCCCTTTTCCACTTCTTCTTCCTTTCACTCGTCCGTTTCTTTTCCCCTCTTCTCTTTCGTTTCTCCTTTTTTCCTTGAATGTTTGTCACATTTTCTTACTGCTCACCGAATAGCAGAGATAGTAAAGGACGGGAGTGTGGTTGCCGTCGCCGCTATTCCTTGCCGCCGTTGCTGTTAACCGTCGAAATCGGCCAGGTAAACTTCTTCCTTCTCTTACAAGTTAATCTTTCATTTTTCCTTTTTCATGTTAATTTTCTTAATTTCATACCATGATTTCTGGGTAACCGGTCAAATAGATTACAATTTCATATACTGAACAATTTAAATCCTTCATTTCTCCTTTTTTATGTTAATTTTCTTGCTTTCATACCGTGATCCGTGGGTAACCAGCTGAAATTTTGGTTGTAATCGGTGAAACACCTAAAACAGAGCCTACGGCTCTGATGAAGGGGAGGAAAAAGAATACGTCATTGTTTGGGGCTCACGACGATTTAGGGCATGACAATTTGTACAGGTTAGATTTTAAAAGTTAGGATTTCCTTTCTATCGGTTAGAATCAGAAGAGAAGGGAAGCAACAGCTATAACTATTTTACTTTAAATAAAAAAATTATCAAATTAATTATTTTAACAGTACGGTAATTTATGATGCTAATGGGGTTTTCCTAAGGAGTAAATAATAGACATTTTATTATAGATCACTTTAGGAACATCTTCATACCTATGTTTGAATTTTAGTTGTTATGAAAATTTATGTTATTTTATTTAAAATCTTGCATTCAAATACTATCAAAAAATATTTATTTAGCCTCTTTTTTATTGACAAGTACTATTTTACGGTTACCCTTCCAAAGCTCCACAACTTTCTCTCTCCTCCCAAAAAGTTGAATGAGATTACTGTATATACCAAATGTTATTTTGGCAAAAGAAAAATTATTTAAAAGTTTATAAAGATTTACTTGCAGAACACAATTTAAAGTTAATGTTAAAATGTATGAGTTTTATGAATAATTGGATTTAAGCGTGACTTTATTCTAATTTTATGCCTCGTGATATCTTTGAATTTTATTTTTCGAATGATAAATCTTTTATTCACATACATTTTATCTTTATCCGTTTGATGTAAGATGCACAGGCTATCACCTTGTTATAGTGGAGACTTATACCCATGTGAGGTTTGAGCTTATCCTTTTATTGAGAGGGTTTATAATTCTTATTCTAAATAATATATTTTATTTCAGCTTTAATTCTTTGAATAGCTTCATTATTCTTGTTTTGGATTTACACTCCACGATGGATCTGTCATGGTTGAGTATGAATCACTTGTCATACATGTGGATTATTGATTTGTTACCTTGAGGATGACTTAAGGCATATTTTTGATATTTTGAGCCTGAGACCATGTTATTGTTTATATTATCTTCACTTTGAAACCAAGTTGAGCCTACTATTTGCAAATCAAAAAATTTCTTTGGATTAACCTAAATGATAAATTGACCTAGACTTGAAATGCTAAACACTTTATCTTACCCGTGTGCCTTGAGATGCATTGATCGGTGACGAAGGAGGTAAAGTATCTCGTTTGAATGGGATTGTTAATGGGCTGGATTAGAAATTTGATGGTTCTTTATGTACAACATCATTGATGCTCCAACAATGCATCTCAAAATGTTTATTCAGAGGGTATGATCTTATGCATTTGAGAAATATGCAGAAAAAAAAAAAGGGGATAGAAATGTGGGGAAAATGAGAAATAGAGGAAATGAAAAGAGTATACAAATGGAGAAAAAGAAGATGAAAAAAAAAGAAGAAGATGATGAACAAGAAGCTGTAGTAAAAAAAAAAGCTTCAAAAAGTGAGTAAAACGTACGGGAAAAAAAAGAAAGAAAGGGAGAAGAGAAGTTATATGAATGAGGAATATATATTACATGTGAATACAGGTTTTGAAATAAAATTTTGCACTCAAGGCACTTTGAAAATTCAATATCCTTTTTTTTTGATAGCTACAAACCCATGGCCCCATTACAACCTTAAAAGACCTAGAGGACCAAGGTAAAGCATGATCCACATATGTGATGATTTTGAGAGTGATCTCTTACTTGCTGTGTTTATCTTATTTTGGATGTAAATTTCTTTCATGAAATTATGACAAGTCACGTTTATTGGTTATATCGTTTTCGATGATTAAGAGTTGTGCCAATTTGTGTTTGATTACGCCTACTCATATATATTCACAACTCTTGAGTGGAACCTGTGAGTTCATTATTCTTTTGAGAGTGAATAACCGGTAAGGTTTGAAGTCAAGACTTGAAGGTTGAATCTACTGCGTACTTGCATGTGACGGATGCAGAGGAAACGTATTCACACACACACTTGAACTTTTTAAAATGTTTTGACTTAAGATTGACGAGGGCATGAGTTACTATAAAGATATATGTTTGAGTTAGATTATTCATACGATTTATACCTTGAGACTTTAATATTTAAGAAGTGTTTTCTGAATTACCTGAGTATTAGAAAGAAATTTTAAAATAATAAGTATTGAGATAATATGTCTTCATCCAAATCTCGTATAAAGAAAATTAGTGTTCACACTTATAAGATTTTAATAATTATTACCGTATGTTTGAAAAAAATTAACGGAAAAAATTATTTTTATTCGTTATATTTCTCCCATTTTAGAGTCTTCTTGTAATTCTAATAATGCTAAAGATTTTATCCGAATCACTTGAACTACGTATATTGTAAGATGTGTCTTATAAATTTTAATGTATAAACATAATTTTAGACATTTATATTGTTAGGTGTTTGAATGAATGAGTTTAAAAAACTGAGATGGCCGAAATCGGACTAAGAGAAATAGGCTTTAACTCCAAAATTTGCACTGCAGACTACTATATTTCATCAAATTCATTTCTTAGTCTAAATTAGACATTTAGGCTCTTTTTTTTTTTACAGATGTTTGATATAATAATAAATTTGGGAGGCTGTGAATACAATGATTTGATTGGAAGTATGCCACGTGATAATGATATTTTTTGAGAAGTGATTGATTTGCTTTTTTTTTTTTTTTTAGTTTGATTATTTTTGTTTTTGAACGGAGTTGAATAGGCTAACTTGCTAGTCTTAGTACTATATGGCTTTTTTTAAGTGACTCTGAATACGAAAACGTGCTATTCTTTTAATAGTTGTCATATTAAAAATAGGCAACGAAAAAAATTATTTTAAATTTTACATTGAAAGATATTCATATAATGTCAAAAATATTATTATTATTGTTATTGTTCTTGTTGCTAAAAACGTTATTGTTATTAAAAATTTTATTATTGTTAAAAATATTATTATTGTTGTTATTAAATTTATGTGATATTAAGAAATAAAAAATATTAAAAAAATTTATGTTGTTATAATTACTATTCTTTTCCCGTCTCTCCCCCCCCAGCCCACCCAATCATGTGAAAATGAATAGTTGATGATTTTGTTGGAACAAATGCATTATTAGAGTATTGTTTACATATTTTTAAGTCCCCTTTACATTTAATATCATTTTTGTTATAAATGGAAAGTGTATCCTTGAAGCAAAGCAGGTTCTTGAAAAGGGTAAAAGCAGGTGGCTGCATCCGCAGTGATCGCAGAATACGCCTAAACTCATGTCATACTAATTGATCGGTATGCATGAATTTTTCTTTTTATTCCTATTTTTGTCTTGTTTTAATTTATCATCAAGGATTATCTGTTAAATATTTAGGAATATTATATTCTTATTAGTAATAATTTTGTTCTGATAATTTAGACGGATACTATTTTAAAATAAATTTAAAATATTTTATTATATTGTCATAATTCTAATCGTATAGATTGTCAGCATAAATATTGGTCGGTTGAAAATTTTAAAATTATCATCTTAATTAAAAATTTTAAATTATTTAAATGTGTTTTAATTGAAGCCTAATATGGACTTTAATTTATTATTAATTTAATCACTCATTTGGTAATTATAAAAAGCTTTTATTTGTATACGTATATATGATGGGTATATCAATAATAGACTGGTCCAAACAGAAGTCAACGGAAGGCCAAGAAGAACGGTCAACGTTCTTGCGGCCCACTAAAAAAGGCGGGCCCAAAAACTGGAAAGTCCAAAAATCGAAACGGTCAACGCAGGCGTTAACCGTCTTGGCGGCCAATTTGCTCGCAGGCGGTCAACTTGATGTTGACCGTCGCGCGAAGCCAAACTGGGCCTTTAGAAGCTTTCATACAGTAATTGGCCCATTTCACTGTGGCCCACAGCCCATCAGTGGATCGCTATCGCTGGCGGAGCTACATTCGTTCACCACGAAGGCGGCCAACACTCCGACGATCAACTCAGACGTTGACCGTCTTCTCCTTGTGCATTGGGCCCAAATAACGCATTTCTACAGTAATGGGCATACACTATTTGGGCCCACGACTCATCCGGCGGCCAACCACAGCATTCCACGCGTCTTCCACGATTCCAGGTGATGCGTGTGTCTCCCACAGCTGTGCCCTTGTCACGACCAGCACAGCCGGCGTCGTGTCCTCGACGGTTCCGTGTTGCGCCAAGTAGCGTGCGCGCCGTGCCCCTGCCGATTCCCTGTCGCTCCTAGCACCTCCAGTGTTGTGCCAAGCACCGCGTATGTCGCTCCCAGCACGTTCAGCATCGCGCCCAGCACCTACAGTGTCGCTCCCAGCACTGCAAGTCTCGCGCCCAACACTGCGAGTGTCGCTCCCAGCACCTCCAGTGTCGCACCCAGCACCCCGAGTGTAGCTCCCAGCACCTCCAGTGTCGTGCCAAGCACCGCCAGTGTCGCACCCAGTACCGCGAGTGTCAAGCCCAGCACGTGAGTGTCGCTGCCAGCACCACCAGTGTCGCGACCACACAGCGAGTGTCCCTCCTAGCACCTCTAGTGTCGCGCCCAGCACCGCGAGTGTCGCTACCAGCACCTCTAGTGTCGGAGATCTTTCTAGTATCTTGCCCGCCAAGGCACTTCAACAGTAACATATTAGGAAGGAAGGAAACAAACATTAAAAACTGTTGTCCGCCACACAAAGAAACTATCGCACCCATCTTGGCAACTGGGGTCCGCTCCAGAAGATAAGCCAGTCACGGTGGAGATAGGGGATCATGCCTTTCAAATAAGGAGAATCACCCCCTCAACCATAAATGAGCCCCAGAACATTCGTTCTGGGCACGCTTTCTTTCACGCTCATAAAGACATTTTTCTGGAAATCTTACAGACGCTCTCTTTGATGCTCTGATACGCTTTCTGGCAAGCAATCATCCCAAAATATTCTAAGTGTTCTAAACGAGCTCCCTCTCTGTCGCCGGAAGCTCACAGAACCTCAACCATCTCTAAGGCAACAAGCGAGCCCTCACGGCCATTACTGCCTTCCCACCATCCGGATACAAGAAAGGTCTCGCGTCTCTCTTACATATGGATCTTCACACTCCTCATCCCCTTCATTCAACCCTCAAGCACTTCAGTTTCTTTCTTCAAAGACGGTCTTACTGATTTGAGCGTGGAGTATTTTCGGTGGGACAACCTCCCGCCGATAACGCTGACCTCTTGTTCATTTTAGTGGTGTGAAGGACCCGCACTCAGTGAACGGAGCCGGATCGGGTCATCCCAAAAGAATCCGAATCTATTCGAAGTCGGATCCAAGTACGCATCATTGGCGTCGTATGTGGGAAGCGCTAATAAAAAGCTTACTCCCAACTCTTGCACCCGCTCTTTGTCACCTTTTGTTCATGCAATGGTGAACATAAGAGCCCAGACTAGTGATCCTGCTAGGGACGCTACCAACCCCGATCAGGGCCATGCTGCTGACGTCCTGGTCAACGGGGCTACGGGCGGAGCTCCACCGCCCTACTTCCAGCAACTGGTGGAGCAGATACAGGCCAACAATCGCCTGCTTCAGATACTTTGCGCTCAAAAGGAGCCGCAACAGCTGGTGGCTCCACCAGCGGCCATCCCTGCTCCTGCCACTAAAAGGGGTGGCCAGAGAAAGAAGATGCCTGCTAAAAGGCCTCAGAAGACCGAGAATAATCCGACACAGGTATCCTCCCGCGTTCCTGGCCAGAACAGGCCAGCAGAATACTCCGAGAGCACGTCCCCGAGAGAGAGCTGAGAATGAAGAAATCCCCGATACTCTCAGGCAGAAAACCACCACACTGTCCTTGAGCGAGCCTCCAGGACCGCTGGATCCACTGGAGGCAGCAGCAGACCAGCTACTGAACCCTCCAGGGACAAGACAGAGTTGAGGGACTACCTCAACTCCAAAAGATCATCCACTCGCGTCGATCCGCGAGTGGAACAAATCTAAAACCGTGTGTTCTAGAATGACGAGCGTGCAATAGACCTGGACAGGTCTCCTTTTACTGCGGAGATCCTGAACCGTGCAGTCCCCTCAAAGTTTAAGATGCCAACTCTTGACTCATACGATGGGAGCAGTGATCCAGTTGACCATCTGGATCACTTTTGCACCCATCTGAGTCTACAAGGGTTGGAAGACTCAGCGATGTGTAGCTATTTACCGCTCACGCTGAAGGGAGATGCCCGCATCTGGTTTCATCACCTTCCTTCAGGCACCATCGGCAACTTCTGGGACCTCACAGATCTCTTCCTGGCTCAGTACGCCTCGAGCCGACAGGAAGAGAAGCAACCGTGGCACATCTCCCACATTAAGCAGAAGTCGGTAGAGAACCCATGGTGATTCCTGGACCGCTTTGTGGTAGAGGCCAGGCGGATTTTCCGGATCACGGAGGAGATGAAATTAGGCAGTTTTATCTCCACACTGACCTACGGGGACTTCTTCAAGTACCTGGCCCACAAGAATCCCCAGACCTTCCAGGAGGCGGAGTCCATCACCCGAGCCTACGCAGCGACAGAGGAGGCCAACGAAGTGAAATGTCTAGAACAGGCAGATCAACCTTGATCATTCCCTGAAGAGGGAAAAAAAATACAGCGGTAGTGATCACTCCCGCCGGAAGTAGCACAAGACAGGGCTATTGGAACGCAGAGATTACGGGCCCACCAGCTTTACACCTCTGACGGACAACGCTCAAATGTCCTCATGCAGATCCGCGGGAAAAAATTTCTGAAGTGGTCAAAACTACTAAAAAAGGACACTGGGAATCAGTCGAAGTACTGCGACTTCCACCGCTCTGTTGGACATTCTACTGAGGATTGCAAGACGCTACAGAGGGACATTGAGGAGCTGATTCGCAGAGGCCACCGCACCAAATTCGTCAAGGGCCCTGGGCCGAATTCTAGAGCAGCTGGCGGAGAAGGGAAGGAGCAGTCTCCTCCCCAAAATTGGGTTGCGGCAGGGATGGTTAATATGGTCACCACCCGACCTGCCAAAAACCCAGTCGACAACGAGGAGCAGCAGACTGGGAGGAAGAAGCAGCGTACGATGGACAACACCATTAGCTTCAATGATAATGATTTGGCTCATGTAATATCCCCCCATGCTGATCCCCTCGTTGTATCTGTGCTCATTTCGGATAGTAGTGTCGACTACCAGCTGAAGCGAGTGTTCATCAATAATGGTAGTTTAAATGATTTACTTTACTTGGATGCATTCTTTAAACTATGCTTAAAAATGAACAGATTAAAACTTGCCTAAGGCCCATTGTATGGCCTTGACAATGAGCCAGTGCCCGTCCAAGGGACCATCCAACTGGAGGTCACCTTGGGTACGTATCCAAAAATAGCAAGCCAAACACTCACCTTCCTAGTGGTCGACCTACCCTCTATTTATAACGCAATACTAGGTAGACCGTGCTTAATAGCGTTCGGGGCAGTCACCTCAATTTAACACCTCAAGATGAAGTTCCCAATGCCTTAAGGTGTGGGAGAGGTGTTAGGTGACCAAGTTATTGGACGGATATGCTACATGTCTCAGGTTGCCCCTAGCGGCAGCACTAGAACAGTTGAAAAACTCGATCATTGAGATGAGACAACCCTACAGCAAGCGTAGTCCGACGAAGCCACAGATCTAGTCCCACTAGACCCAGAGGAACCAGAAAGGTGTGTACAGATCGGCGGCTCACTCACTGGAACACTACGCGATGAGTTGATCGCGTTCCTGCGACGGAACGCTGATATCTTCACATGGACTCCAACAGATATGTCTGGGATTCCGGCTGAGGTGATGGTCCATAAGTTGGGGCTTGATCCTAGCCGGAAGCCCGTCAGGCAGAAGCAGAGAAACCACTATGTAGAAAAACTGATCGCCATCCGAGAGGAGGTGAAGAAGCTGCTGGACACAGGATTTATTCGAGAGGTCCACTACCCGGATTGGCTCTCTAACGTCGTCCAAGTGAAGAAAAGTAATAGGAAATGATGGATGTGCGTTGATTTTACCGACGTTAACAAAGTCTGCCCAAAGGAAAGCTTTCCCTTCCCCATGAACAACCTGCTGGTTCACTCGACAGCCGGACATGAGCGGCTAAGCATCATGGATGCCTATTCGGATTACAACCAGATCCGGATCAGTCCAGAGGACGAGGAGTACACCTCATTCATGACTTATCAGGGCACCTACTGCTACAAAGTGATGCCCTTCGGACTAAAAAATATTGGAGCAACCTATCAACGACTGGTCAATAATATGTTTGAAAAACAGATCGGTCGCAACATGGAGGTCTACGTCGATGACATGCTCGTCAAGAGCAAGGTCACCGGTAACCACATCCGCGACCTGACAGAGTCGTTTGAGGTTCTCCGTAAGTATCACATGAAGCTAAACCCGGCTAAGTATCTCGGGGTAGCATCCAGTAAATTCTTGAATTTTATCATCTCCGAACAGGGAATTGAGGCAAACCCATAGAAGATTAAGGCTCTCGTAGACATGTCTCCACCACGCAGCGTAAAGGACGTCCAGCGATTGACTGGATGGTTGGCAGCACTGTCCCGCTTCCTTGCGAAGTCTGGCGACAAGTACCAGCCCTTCTTTAAAGCCCTAAGGGGAACAAAATCCAACGAGTTTCAATGGACGGCAGACTGTCAGACGACTTTCGATAAATTAAAGCGGT
Organism: Nepenthes alata; assembly: GCA_028571085.2. Lineage (NCBI taxonomy): Eukaryota > Viridiplantae > Streptophyta > Magnoliopsida > Caryophyllales > Nepenthaceae > Nepenthes > Nepenthes alata. The sequence goes on from JAOVVI020001741.1 coordinate 21,060, forward strand.
ATCTGGCCAGCTCGCCATTGCTAGTATCACCCAAGGGCGGAGAAGAGTTGTTTCTTTACCTAGAAGTGTTGGAAGCATCCCTCAGTTCCGTCCTTGTACGCCAGGACTCCGACACTCAACAGCCGGTCTACTACGTAAGTAAAACGTTGACCAACCCAGAGACCCGCTACTCGCACGCAAAAAAATTGGCCTTGGCGTTTATATTCTTTGCGGGGAAGTTAAGACCCTACTTCCAGGTGCACCGTGTAGTGGTCCTTACAAACCAGCCTCTGAAAAGTATACTCTAGAAGCCCGATATTTTTAGACGGTTGGTAAAATGGGCTATCGAGTTGGGCGAGTTCAACATCAAATTTTGGCCCAGACCTGCTGTAAAAGCGCAGGCTCTAGCTGACTTTATTGTTGAAACCGTGACCCTAGTCCTCGAGAAGCATCCCATAAAAAGCGCAAAACTGCTTGACGGAGTTTCAGAATGGATACTCCATGTAGACGGATCATCTATGGACACTGGCAGTGGCGCTGGAGTAGTCCTCATGACCCCGACGGGTTTGAGGTGAAATACTCCCTCAGGCTTGATTTCCCGACAACCAACAATGTTGCTGAGTATGATGCCCATTTAGCCGGATTACGATTAGCCAAGGAATGCTCTGCCAAGAGATTGGCAATCTACAGCGACTCCGAACTAATCGTTTACCAGGTTAACGGAGAATTTGAGGTAAACAACCCTCACTTGGCCAAGTACTTGGCAAAGGCAAGGGAGACCGCCCAAGGTTTTGACAAACTGACCCTGGTTCATATTCCCAGAACTAAAAATTGAAGGCAGACTAGCTGGCTACAGCCGCTACAGTTAAAAATCTGAAACAGTATTCGAGGGACATGAGGGAGCTCCTGAACGCTCCCAGTATAGAGAAACAGGAGGTGATGCAGATTTCCAAAACGGAAAACTGGATGACGCCCTACCTTAGTTATCTAGCTAACGGATTATTGCCAGAAGACGCAAAGAAGGCTAAATGAATCAAAAAGATAGTCGGCTGGTACACTATGGTTGACGGATGACTATATCGCCGTGGCTACTCAACCCCATACCTCCGGCGCTTTAGGCGAAGTCCACCTCGGGATTTGCGGATCGCATGTTGGCAAAAAAAACTTAGCCTTCAAGATCATGCGGTTGGACTACTACTGGCCCTCGATAAAAAAGGACATACTTAAGTTTGTGAAGAAATGTGAAAGCTGCCAGCTTCACAGTAACCTTCACCACCAGCCATCCGCAAACCTAAAGACACTTCACGCCCCTTTGCCCTTCGCGCAAAGGGGCGCGATATTCTCGACCCATTTCCCATTACCACGGGGTAAAGAAAGTTTGTCATTGTAGGCATCGACTACTACTTCACCAAGTGGGTCGAGGCCATCCCACTGGCTAATATTACGGAGCACAACGCTCTTGAATTCCTTCGCCAGAATATTATCTACAGATTCGGCATCCTTGAGGTTGTCGTGACCGACAACGGGACCCAATTCTCGGGAAAACTCTTCACCAAGTATTGCACCAGCCTTGCGTCAAGTTGGTCCACACTTCAGTAACATACCCCCAAGCAATGGACAGGTAGAGGTCACGATCTGAACGCTACTCCACGGGTTAAAGACCAAGTTGGAGGACGCAGGGGGCTCCTGGGTGGACGAGCTCCCGGGTGGACGAGCTCCCCTCAGTTCTCTGGTCTTACCGAACAACCCAAAAAGAACCAATACGTGAGACCTTCAGTCTCTGTTACGGGACTAAAGCGATAATCCCGGTCAAAATCGAGCTTCCAAGTCTTATGGTAGAATCATTTGACCCACAAGGTAGCTCTCAAAAAATCAGGGAGCACCTAGACTTGTTAGAGAAATCCCGCAACGTTGCCAGAGTACGGACAACGGCCTACCAACATCGAATGGCCTGATACTACAACAAAAAAGTAAAGGCGCGATAATTTGATATTGGAGACCTGGTCCTATGAGGCGTCGAGGCCACGGGCAAGCTGACCGGCCGCAATAAGCTCTCCCCTAATTGGGAAGAGCTTTTCCTAGTCTCTGCCGTCCTGCGAAACGGCACATACAAACTTCGG
>JAOVVI020001742.1:0-12578 GCA_028571085.2 Nepenthes alata
GGAGGAAAAAACCTCGCATTCAAAATCATGCGCCAGGGATTCTATTGGCCGACCATGAAGCGGGCCGCTATAGAATTCGTCCGAAAGTGCGAAAGTTTCCAAATCCACAGCCCCATGACGCATGAGCTGCACACTGAATTGCATTGCCTCCAGTCCCGGTGGCCGTTCGCGCAATGGGGACTCAACTTGCTTGGACCGTTGCCAATGGCCTCCGGACAGAGGAAGTTCCTAATCGTAGGGATTGACTACTTCATCAAATGGGTGGAAGCTGTCCCTCTTGCCAAGATAACTGAACAGAATGCGACGGAGTTCCTCCGTCAGAGAATCGTCTGCCGCTTCGGGATCCCAGAAGCCGTGGTAACCGACAACCCCGCGAGAGCCAATGAAAGAAACACCCTTTAGCCTCTGTTTTGGGGCCGAGGCTGTCGTCCCTGTTGAGGTAGGAATGCCAAGCCTGCGAGTCGAATGTTTCAACCCGGCCACCAACACACAGAGGCTCCGGGAGAACTTGGATCTGCTCTCGGAAGCTCGGGATGTAGCACGAATGCGAGTTGCAGCCTATCAACAGCGTATCGCACGGTACTACAACAAACGAGTGAAGGCACACCCTCTCTAAGTTGGAGATCTGGTCCTCCAGAGCGTAGAGGAGGCGGGAAAAATTACAAATAGGAATAAGCTCTCTCCCGGGTGGGAGGGACCGTTCCTCATCTCAACAATCCTCCGGAGCGGAGCGTACAAGCTGCGCGCCAAAAACGGCAAAACGGTTCCACGGACCTGGAACGCCGCCAACTTGAGGAAATACTATCAATAGCACTGCGTCAGTCCAGGTAGGACGCACATGCGCACCGCATGGAATGCTTGAACGTATGCCACGTCTTTTAAAAGAGCTAGCTTCCTAGTTATTCTGCATTCCCATATGTGTGACTTAATACATGCATTGCATTCTTAAACTAAAGCGACTTAGACTACCCCTAAATCGGGAGGACTGGCGTCCGTCCGTAAATTAAATCCTTGGCTCAATGCCAGGCGGTCCGCAGACGACCGTTCTAGGATTTCGTCCTCGCACCATTTGGTCCGGGGACGGCCCCACATATCTTGGCCCTGTGCCATTCGGCCCGTGCGGCCACCTGCGCTGTGACTCCTCGTCAAAATGCCGAGGAGGCAACCACTATCAGAACTTGACTTATTGTCAAAAGGACCAGAGTGATCCGCCAAACAGGCTACGCGCCTATAACCCAGGCGGTCACAATAAAAGTCCCGAGGGCTTTTGAAGCTTCCAATCCGTGGTCGACGAAACCTTACGGGGTAGAATTTGCTGGCGTACGATGACCTTCCTACGCAGAAGAGAGCACCCTCAGTCTAAGATGGTCGTGGGCTATGACCTTAACTTGGTGATTATAACGCCTTGAGCAGGGGCCACACACCTCCCGCTGACAAACGCGACCAAAGCCTAGACCCGGGAGTCCGGTTGCCATGGCTTGAACACTCGGCTGACCCTCGTTGCAGCTCTATGGGACTGGCAACGACGTCCGCTTCACCGGATCGAGCTTTCCAAATGCGTGATTTGCCATGACATCCTCTGACAAAGGACGAGCACAGCGCAAGAAGACACCTGTATAGCGTCTTAGTGACAATGGCACCATGAGCGTAGCACTCAAATAAGGGGCACGACCCCACGGGTTACATTGAACAAAAGCTACAGCCCGACATACGGCACTAAAGGGAACAAGTGCGAAAGAAGAAGCAGAAGACACTCTTTATTCATTCATCAGAAGCGAGCGAAATACAAGACCAAATAACAACAAGAAAGAGCAGCTAAGTAGCCTGTACAAGGTCGACACTATTACAGGGTCCGCGACGAGCTGGAATCATCTGGAAATGTCCTCAAGCGAGATGCCTATGCAACCCCATAGTTCCCGGGGTAAAGAACCCCCTCCAGAATATCCGGGGCGATGATAGATATAGTTTTGCGACACAAACGGATACCATCCCAGTACCGTTTCTCCAACAAAAGCTGCGATTCCACGACAGAAAGCAAACCAACCCTTTCTCGGTTCAGACGAGCATTATCGTCCTCCAGGCTAACTAGTAGGACTTCTTGTTGCACGACCTTCTGGTGCAGGCTCCTTATCTCCTCTTGAAGGGAGGCGGCGAGGGCCTTCGCACGATCAATGACCTGCTGTTCATGACGGAAGTTCCCGTGCCGAAGAACGGTTAGCTCGTCAAAAGGATCAGCAGCACCAGAAGCCTGCAAAAAGAAAAAAACATTAAAGAAATCCCCAGAACGTGAAACCGCAGGGACATGACAGATCGAAGCTGTACCTGAGTGGGAGTAGCGCTTGGAGCATGAACAGAAGCACCTTCCTGAAGCTCCTCTCCTCCGACCGTCGGAGCCATGCCGGCAAGGAGGGTTGCAGTCGTAGGAGTCCTCGAAGACTCACGCCCCGAAGACGCCTTGGCTGCCCCCACGTTGGCCTCTGGCGAATTGACGACCAGCGCGGCTCCTTCCTCCGATGGTGAAGCCATGCCCATGAGAATCCTACCCTCTGAGGGGGGCTCCACAAAGATGACAACCGGAACCGAAGGACGTCCACTCTCCGATGTTGGAGCGAGCACGGACAAGCATGACCCAGTTTGGTTGTCAGGGACCAGAACGTCGCCCGCCATTTTCGGAGAGGCCTCCGCAGACAAGCTAACGATGGAGGACAGAGGAGGCTCCTCAGTAGGTCGAGACTCCGCCTCGTAGACTTCATGCGCAATTAACCGCTCGATCGTGGTCGGCGATGGTTCGGCGGCCTCCCCTGGGTGGCGAGCGCTCGAAGTCGCCTCCAGTACTAGACTTCGAACATCAGCAGCAGACCCGGCGGCCCTCCTCCAGTCCTCCACGCCAAAGTTCCACCGGCCTCCTCCAACCTTTTCAGGGCGGCGTCATCCTCATCATCGTTTGATGACGACTCCAGTAGTGAGCAGCTTTCTTCCCCGTCCCCTCCGGGCGATGGAAGGGCTGCGAAACTGCCAGGATCCCTCATGCGAGGGTCCGCGATCCTCCATCCAGACAGAGGCCCCCACTTGGCAGCCTCAAATGTGATAGACGTCAGATAGTAGCCTTGGATGGAGAAGTTCACCTCCTCAGAATGAAGATCGGTGACCAGCTTTTCAGCTTCCGCAGCGTCCTCGGCCGACGGCCTCTCGGAGAAGGTCCAAATCAACCCCCACAAGCGGGAAAGCTCTGAATCACTTGGCACTTGCAAAAAGAAGAACCGGTCCTTCCAGCCCTTCACGAAGTCAGGATTGGTGCCGTGGAAACGAAAGCCCATTTTGGGTGACATCGACACCCAATCTTCCGACTCCGTGAAGTGAAAAATCAGCCGGGCGGCCTTGGCATTGAAAGAGGTATAGTGGAGAAAAGCAATGATGCACAAGGTTACCAGGTATCGCACCGCGTTTTGATGGAGCCTCACCATGGGAACTCCCAACGCCTCAACTAGCGAGTACAGCGTGCACGGCGTAGGATAGCGAAGCCCCTCTCTCAGATGGTGCTCGTAAACCGTAATATAGCCCTCTGGGGGGGCATTGGCCCTATCCAGAATGCCAGGAGCGCGGTTACTCCAATCGCTAGGAATGCCATAATCAACCACGAGGGCAGCAATGGTGCTCGCCTTCAGAACGAACCTCGTATTGTGAAAGCCATAGCGCCACGCCCTGGCCGCCTGGGAAGACGAAGAAATCTCTTTCCTTTTCGTCATGCCTCTCTTAGTGTGGGATAACAGCAAAGGAATTTCAGCAAGGGACGAAGAAACCATTCCTGTTGGTTTAAATAAGCGAAGAAGGCCAGCAGGCCGGAAGCCAAGCAACGCCGGCCGTGGATGATTGGGCCACGTGCCACCATCGGAATACATCGCAAAGCACTTAGCCACCCGCAATCATGGCCAGGCACCAGACTGACAGGCGCATCGCCTTAGCCGTCTAACAGATGTTCAAGCTATTGTCTCCGTATTAAATGCAGGCTTACGATAACAGAACCCGTTACGGAAGCATGCGGGTGCGTAAAGTAAAAGACGAAGATTTTGGGACAATAATTATGGAAGACAAAACAGCATATTTCATTGAGGAGCTTTGTTACAGAGATAACGAAAAAAAATACACAAAGACAATGCAACGACTCGCCATGGCAGCCACCGACTAGCGCTGAGCACGGTCCACGGAGGAGCTCGGGGTTGGGTAATCATCCAGCTGAGCCCGCGTCCTGGCACTGGCATTACGAGAGTCCAGGATGTCAATGCGAAAGTCCGGATCCTCAAGCGAGGCAAGCCTCCGGCAGAGGCGGATCCCGTCCTGGCTGCGAATCTGCTCCGGCAAAGGTGGGGCCGACCTCCCCCGGCTGAAAGCTTGACCTCAGTTCCGTGCGCAGTTGTGCAGTCTCCTCCCCGAGCCTTTGTCGCAACTCCTGTTCTCCCCTTCGAGAGCCTGTATCCGAGCTTGGGCAGATACGTTGGCATTGGCGAGCCGAATGGCCCTGCCCTTAGACTCAGCCCACACATATTCAAAATGTATGAGTTGGGCACCTACCCTCTCAATTCCAGCAACTGCAGCCTGCATGCGGGCCTCAGCTCTCCTGAGCCTCCGGACGAGCCGCGGATACGAAAGGTCCTCTATCTCGGGAGAGCGCTCCCGAGACGGGCCCGCTCCCACTGCCCCCTCGAAGCCTGGAGGGACTTGCAGAAAACCGGTAGGGCCTAGAATGGTAGTATCAGAACGATCACCTCCCGAGACATCAGGCGCCGAAGCACCAGGAACGTCGAAGCTGGGCTCCGACTTGCTGGAAGAATGCTCAGAATTGGATGTCGTATCTTCCATTGATATCGTGTCAAAATCTACTCGGACAAAAACAAGAGGTTGCCAGAAGAACGATCGTCTGGAAAGGGTGAAATCGTGGGAAGGATCGACGCGTTTAAATAAGGAAGGTTCCCTCAAAAACGGCGGCGTAGTGAGGCCAAAAGACATCAGCCCCAGGCCAACGGGGAACCGTCGTGTGTCAAATATCTGAAGGCTCACACCTTTCCGAGATATGACAGGCTGACGCGACGCCTTTCGACCACGCGCACATTAAATGTGCCGTATGGCCTAATGACGTGACCGCCAGCGGCAACCATCCATCTCCCGCAAGGCAAAACACAGATCAACAGGGAAAGATACATGAGAAGACATTCAGAACAAAGAAAAAAGAGTGATGGCAAACTGACTACTTCTTTTATTCAGATTAAACTTATCTTACAAAATACAAGTTTTGTAGTGACAAAGTACAAGAAAGATGAATAAAGACGACGGCACAAGGCCCCAGGTACCCTTTGGCTGTCACGATTGATCCCGAAGGACGTGATCCACACAAGATCACCACGGCCGGCAAAGACCGTTGATCCTCTAGAGGATGCGGAGACAGCCGCAAGGAGCACCAACCCCGATGGAGCTCGCCGTAGCACGCTCCACCGAAGTGGGATCAGCACCAACGCCGGAGGCACTAGAGAAAGCAATTATAAGTCCTACTATTCTCTTAGCTAACCTCTGGCGTCAGTACCTCCTCCTAGGGCCGACGACCAAACCCTGCTAGTGGTTAAATGTGGGCGCTGCTCTCTACTTGCGGAAAACGCGCACGTAGAGGCACTGTTACGGTCCCACCATGCTTCAGGAGAGTCGCCACCTTGGAGGAGGCACGCGACTACAGCAGACTGGTTGGACCACCCTCGTCAGTGTGGGAAGCGAGCTGCGCTGCAAAGGTTAGGGCTACCTTCATCAAGATCTTCGAACATCTAGCTGGTCCATCCGACTCCTTCTCGAATTTCCACTAAGGGCGGAAAAAGCCAAGGTCCCCTCATTGCCTATCCTAAAGGTGATCAGCAGGTATACTCCGCTCACGGGGGAGTTATTCTATTTATAGGATAGATGAGCCTTCCTCTCTCTCCCCCGTCCGACGCGGAGCAACAATCAAGGAACGCCTTTCACAAAAAAGGGAAAGCCCCTCAGCAGATGATACCCTTGGCATGCGAATCTTCCTTACCATAACGTGGTATCACGTCGATGGCAGAAAAGCCTGCGCAGTCGCCTGGAAAATGCATGAGTCCAGATAACGATAAATGGTGACGTATCTCAAAGAAAACCGATGGGCTGAAGAGCAGACCCAAGATCCATGCTCGGCCCAACTAATAGCCGGCCCAAGCATGAGGGGCTAGTGTTGGGTCTCGTGTCAAGGCCCAACCCACTGCGCAGGGAATAGAAGCCCACGTGACGCCCACCTGGCAGTAAATGATAAAAGTTCTGCATCGCATTAATGAGCTGCCTGAGGCGCGGAACGAGCCAGCCAGTAGGGGCATGGTCAACACTACGCCAGCGGCTCAGACGGCTGCTAGCAGGCAGCCGTCCAATCCCCTTTCAAAGGAAAACAAAGCGTGCACGACAGCTCCGATAAGCCTGCCAACCACCAAAAGGCGACAAGGGCGATGACCGGCACACAACGGTAATGACCAGCGGCCACAGAACCCTAGAAACGGGTAATCTCAGGCCCAGCGTCCATAGAGAGGGAGACTATAAAAACTCCCTCACCCCCACTGGAAAAAGGGGAGGAGAAAAAAAAGGATCGATCGAGGGATCGATTGATTGGTTCTAGATTGAAACACAAAAGAGGAGAAGAGCACTCGATCGCTTGGACTAGAAGTCTCTCGAGCTACCTACTAACTCCCACAAAACGTATTCAAGAGGACCTTGGACCGCCGAGTCCAGCGTAGATCCTCTTCACCAACATCCGAATCCCCTTGCCTCCTTAGGCAGCGGAAGTTAGCCACTCATAGCGGTACACTAAGGAAGCCAGGCCTTCCATACCTGCTCATTGCATTCCCACTCCAAACATAAGCATATTCACAGATCATCAGCATACATCCTCACACCGCCCAGAGCGAGTGTGACCGCACCGTTTATTACGGGAGCTTGCTGACTTGAGCGTCGGAGTGGCCGTGGTGGGAGAAATCCCGCCGGGTCCCTGATCTCTTGTTTGTCGTTTGTGTTGTGCAGGTTCCAGGTTTCGAGATACAGAGACCGGACCCTTACCTTGACGCCACCGCGTGTTGAGGAATCCGAAGACTTCCTAATATGTACAACAACCTCGTGGGCCTAGAGACGCAACATGTGGTGTGAGTTTAGTAGCAATATTAAGATTTGATCAATGGGTTATTTAGATGAAAGGAATTATAATTTTATTTTAATCTCCTTTTAAGAAAATTGTTATTTATTTACTAGGTCGAATCTATTAGAGAGGATATAGTTATTTCCAAGTAGGGATGGTAATTTCGAACCGGTCCATCGCAAACTCGAGACCTTCATGCTCCAGCCCTACCCTGAAATATACCTTCCCCGGCCATTATCACCTTAGCTGGTGCTAGAGGCCTCATCATGGCCGGTTGTCCCCGTCCCATTTCATGGATTTGGCGATTTTTACTTTACAACTTATATATAATTTATATTTATGTATTATAGTTAATGTCAAAATTGTCAATCTAATAGTAGAAGCGAATAGTAACAGTAGCAGATGTGGTTGATGAGATTTACGTTCTTTGGTACGGATATAACGGGGAACTCATTCAATTAATAAATGTACAATATTAGCTAAATTTGTTTACTACTTATAGTATAATTATATTTTTAATTTCACAAATAGTAGATTAGAGTTAAAAATTTTAGATTAATAAGGTATTAGTATATATTTCTTACTCGTATTAATGATATGAGACTTTTTAACTCTATTAATAAATATGTTTTTTATATTTATAAATTATAATATTATAAGTATTTAATAAAATAAATATTATATATATATATATATAATACTTCATATAGTTTTATTTTCTATATATTTTTTATTTTTTTATATTAGGGTTGTGTTTAAACCATTACAACCTGGAAGCACACCTGGCCAAGTACAAGGTCATCTCCCCCGAATAAAATACACGGGCCAATAAATGAAATTCATAGTATAAAAATCTAATAAATGTATCGATATGGATAAAATTCAATCCGAATATGACAATCTATATATATACAGGATCCAACATAATATAACCTGCACAATACCTCATTAAATATAATTCGGACAATGCACATAATGACTTGCTATTCCTAAGTCGTAAAGAGAGATAGCCAACAAAATAATAACACAACTATATAACATAAATATTCTGTATTTCTCAACACAAAGTCCATGACCAACAACTGGCCAAACACGAGAACATAATGCACCTCCGAGATCAAGAGCCTACTCACCAGGTAAATAATATCGTGTCAGATCGAGTCCTTATTTCTATAATTATATCCAAACCACTAATCTGAAAGGATAAAATATAAAAACGTGAGTTTAAAACTCAACAAGTATTATCATTACATATAAAATAGTACATATAAATCAGAGAGAACGTGGAATGATGTAACAATCATGTAAAACAAACCACACGATCTAAAAATTACTGAAATTCGGAGAATAGTCTCGTATTCAATCATAATTCATATCAAAATTATCCTTTCGGGACATAACCATAATAAATCATAATTCAAAATCAAATATCATAGATGATATCATAACTATCACATCGTGATCTGAGGCAACATCACATAAGTTGTGACCGTCACTATATCTGCATGGGACATATACCATCATCCGGATCCAAGTCTCATATACATAAATCAAAGAAAATTAGAATAAAATCATATAAATCAAAACATATTTTGAGGCTTGATACATATTGATACGTACGAGACATTCCAATCACCCATCCATGGGCCAATCTGTGCATCTCAAATCATAATTCGTTGCAAACCGTACAGAAATGTAAAGCATGCATGAAATCTAAAAACTAAAAATTTAAAATACCAACTTGATAAAAGGTTATATATATTTCTGGTAACTTTAAACCAATCCATCAGCAGTTTAGGCCAACAGGTTAGGCTATCTATGTACCCTGTCTTTCATAGATTAAAATTTTGCTCACTATATTTTATCACCCGTGGCTTTTGGTGCAACATTAAGTTTAACTTATATATTAGAACGTCCAAATATATTAATTTCGATTAATTCATTACAATAGTTCTTATTAAATTGTATAGAGCAGGTTGATTACATCACAGTTGAATTTTCCTAATAGTGGAAGGGAAATCACATATATCACATATATTTGGCTTTGTCCAATTATTGGAGCGTTGTGATTGGTTGCGTGAAGGGTCTTCCATGTTAGGAAAGTATGACTTCAAATAGTTTATATGGAAGATGGGGTGGACCTTCATCAATTTTGGAAAATCTATTTTCTATGATACCTTACCCACACGAGCAATGATCTAGACAGGCCCTTCATATCTTCGTAGGAAGCGAATGTTTCTTCCTCTAAGAAACCACATTTGCTCTTGGAGAAGTTTCACCGGCACAAGATCTCCTACTTTGAATTACATAGGTCGTCTGTTCTGATTTGCCTACTTCTTCATTCAACGAAACGCTTTCTCCTAGTAGGCTTTGGAAATCTCTGTATTCTGTTTCTACCCCTAAGCAAAGTTGTAACTATGAGGATACTTCCCTTTGTATGACTTAGTCACGATGTGTGAAAGAAGCGACTGTTAATCTGTTACAATCTCAAAATGGCTCTTACTTTACAAAAAAATATTTTTTAAATGTTAAAATAAAATTGAGTAGCATCGAGGATCTTCACCCAATCCTTTTGATTGGCATTCACAAAATGCCGCAAGTATTCTTCAAGTAGGCTATTGAATCTCTCCGTATAACCGTCAATTTGAGGATGATAACTCAAAAAAATATTCAATTATGATCTGAGCAATCTGAATATTTCTATCCAAAAGGCTCTGATAAAGAGTCCATCTCGTTCACTAACAATATTTTGGGATTCTCCCTAATATTTGACGATGTGTTTGAAAAATAAATATGTTGTCTCCTCCCCTAAACAATTTCTCATTGTCAAAACAAAAGTAGTGTACTTTGAGAAGCAGTCCACTATCACCAAGATGCACGAGTACTCATCGACCTTGGGCAGCCCTGTGATGGTTCTTATAACTCTGTTGTCTTCTACCGCTTGACATTATCTTGTTGACAAGTGAGATATGTCTCCGTATAGCTTATCAAATCCTCATTCATTTTAGGCCATTAATAGCACTTCTGTATCAAACTCAAGGTATGTTTCCACCCCGGGTGGCCAGTCCATAAAGGGTCATGTCATTATCTGAGGAGTGCCCTCCTCAATCTGCCAGCCTTGGATATGAAAATCTAGTATCATTTCGTGAAAATCAATCCATCATCTTCACGGATAAGTCAATGTTATGTCACGGCAATTAGATCTTTCTCAATATTTGACTTTACCTACTCTCTGATAGTCGTGGCAATCTCACTTGCTGATAGGTGGACTACTCGAGATAAGGTAGCGAGGTCCAATCTTCTACTAAAGACATTTGCAACTTGGTTGCAGCGTCTAAATTTATAGTCCAACACCAAGTTGAATTCTGCTAAGAACTCCTACCACCAAGCCTGCTTGGATGTCAACTTCGGCTTGATAACGATATGACTGGCAGCAATATTGTCCATCTTCACTACAAACTTAGAGCCGAGCAAATAATGATGTCAACCCAGTAAACTCTGCCGGATAAGGATGTCAATCTCAAACAGTGAACAATCACAAGCAACTCCTTCTCTTGGGCTTTATTACATCGTTCGGCCTCATTTGATTTTTGACTTTCGTAGGTTACTGGATGACATTCTTATAATAAGACCCCTCTGAGAGTGAACAATCACAAACTCGGCTGGATAAGGATGTCAACCTCAGACAGTGAACAATCACAAACAACACCTTATCTTGGGCTTCATTACATCGTTTAGCCTCATTTAATTTTCGGCTTTCGTAGGATACCCGATAGCCGTCTTATAATAAGACCCTTCTAAGAGCAAAATCTGACACTTTTATCTGTACCTCTAAGTAATTGATCACATCTGGAAGGGCTAGTATTGGCTCCTTCACTATCGCGCGCTTGAATTCCTCAAAGGATTGCTGGCATGCCTTCATCCACTCCCACTTCCTGTTTCCTTTGAATAAATCTGTTTCCTTTGAATGAATGAGCGCAACTCACTTAAACTTGATGGGACTTGTCAATTTGAGATAACTTGCACCTTTTTTAGATCCATCCTTATTTGACCTCGCTCCATAATGTATCCTAGAAAGTTGATCTCTTCTTAAGCGAATGAGCACTTCTTACGCTTCACAAAGAGATGATTTTCCTTTAACTTCTGGAATACTAACCTTAGATGCTTCATGTGATCATCTAAACTTGAGATGTATATTACAATGTTATTCAAGTAGACTACCATAAATTTGTCCAAGTATTCTTGAAACACCCGATTTATCAACGTGTAAAAAGTGGTTGGGGTGTTAGTTAATTCGAAGGACATTATGAGCCATTCAAAAGCTACATATCTTGATATGTACGTAGTTTTTGGATCGTCTCCCTCCAAGGTTCTGACTTGTTGATAACCTGATCTCAAGTCGAGCTTTGTGAAATACTTTACATTACTTAACTGATTAAACAAGTCTACGATCAAAGGAATTGGATAGTGATTTTTTATTGTCACCTTATTCAGGGCCCTATATTCAATGTAAAGACGTAAACTCCTAACTTATTTCTTCTGGAATAGAACAGCGGCCCCATAAGGAGCTTTCGAGGGGTGAATAACCTTGAGCTAATTAGCCCATCCATTTATTTTCATAACTCTGCTAGCTTTGGAGATGCCATCCAGTATGCTTCTTGTGCAGGTAACTACACCCTAGTGTAAGTTTGATCTAGAGATCTTCCGCTCTCTAGCGTAGAAGCACTTTGGGTAACTCTGTTAGCATCAACTTTTTGAATTCTTATAGAAGTGGGTTGACTTCTAGTAGTAGAGGTCCAGCAATGATGTCTTCGTCCACCGACAAAGCCGTGAGGAAGGTAGGCTCACCTTTCTTCGGACTGTTCTTGAGTTGGAGTGCAGACAATACTATGTCCTTACCCTTCCTCTCGAGTTCTTTTTCTTTTTGGAGGTATTCACTAGACACGCACTTTCACCCATTAGAAGTACTGAGTTTTAGTGAGGTGTTGGCACTCCCTTAGTTGCTTTAAGGAAGTCTATCTTTAAGATCAAGTCAAAGTCATCCATTAATACTATCGTGAAATTTAGCTTCCCACTCCTCTCACCAAGTCGAACTGGCACCGATTTGGCAACACCAAGGATAGGCTTTGCATTTGATTTTACGGCCTTTATACTGTTGCCATCTTTTTCGAACCATAACCCTAAGCAATTTACTTCAACTCTGGCCACAAAATTGTTGATAACACCCGTGTCTACCATGGTGCGGGCACTCTTTCCGCTCACTTACAGTTCCACATATATCAGGTTTGTCGATTTGGTGGATGCTTGGGCATGCTTCTCCATGGCATATAAGAGATGGACCGCGCCCATGCAAGCTTGGTCTCCATCATTCTCATTGTCACCTAACTTCGGTGGATCACATATC
>JAOVVI020001742.1:12588-23158 GCA_028571085.2 Nepenthes alata
TGGATCACATTTCCTTTGTAGCACACTCAGAGCTCATTTTTTGTGGGCATTGAGCTATCTTATGTGGCCCGTCACATATGAAGCACCCACCAAAAGATGCCTTCTTGCCGGTTGATGTAGTGATATTTCCGTTGCAGCTTTGGGAGTTCACCATATGTGAAATCTTTTGAAAGATACTTCCCCCACTCTTTCCTTTAAATTATGACTTATTGATACTTGATACACTTTACATAGGCTTCTTTGAGGGATTGCCGCCGTCCCCTTGATTTCGGTTACCCCTTTTAATTATATAATCAACAAGTCATTTGGCTGCGTTTTGGATGGAAGTCAGATCTTTCACCCATTGTCTGAACTATTCCGTCTAAGTCCATAGTTGCAAGTTATCAATGAAATGGAACAGACAATCCTTATCAGATATGTTTTTAATGTCCAACATGCTTGCTAAAAAAGCATTAACACGATTTCTAATAGTCTTTGTGTGCTTAATCTGTTTCAACTTCCTTCACGCTATGAACTCCGCATTTTCAGGATAGAATAGTGCCATCAGTGCTCTTTTAAAGACTTCTCACGAGTCAATGTTTAATCTTCTCTCGGACATTTTCTCATATTTGGTTCTCCATCACAACTTGGTGTTACCGATCAGATACATGGTAGCCATGGAAACCTTTGCCTTATCAAAGTCCATCTTCACAACCCTGAAGTACTGCTCTAGGTTGAAGAAGAAATTATTAAACTCTTTCAAATATCGCACACCACCGTATGAGGAAGATTCCGGAGGTTTGACTCTGTTACCATTGAAAGCACTATCATAGTTGCAGCAGCGCGTACTAGAAGGCTCACCTTACTGGTGAGCTCGGCGTTCTCGTCCTTCAACACTTTTATAGAGTTGTGAACATCATCCGTAAGCTCTTTCGCTACGTCTTCCAGGGCCCTTAACTGGGCAGTGAAGCTATCCGCCCACCTTTCCATCCTACCGGGAGACTCATCCCAGGCTCTAAGCTCAATCACCCATCTCTAAATGGCTTTAAGATGAGTCACAATAGTTAGATGAACCTCCGGAGTTGTTTGACCAGCCGGTTGGGGCGTCGCTTGGCCCATCCCAATCCCACCATGTGTGACTTTTCAAAAATCGAGAACCTTCTTACCGCTCCTACTGTGGCGCGTCCAATTTTCACGGGAACAGGCGCTAACCAACTTAAACCACAAACATTTTAAAGTGCTCACGGTTAGTCCAGGACATAACTCAGAAATTTCTGTCAATATCAAGTTCATAAAATGTAAGAAAGTCAACAGTGAAAGTATAGAAATATAAACAACTCATCAATAACAACAAGGCAATAATCGGATATGGAATAAAATTTAAAAAATTTATTTCCCTATATAAAGGTATTTAGAATTTTTGACCTTTAATACAAATATACATTAAAGCGCCCCAACTTTCACGATGAAATTTTCTAATTTTTTTTATAATATTAAAATATAAACTAAATTCACCTAAATTATTAAAAAAAATATAACGATGTGAAAAAAATATGTAAAAATTTATATGACTCGGTGCGGATTCTAACACTATGCTGGGCTATTATATTTTTTATCCCATGCCATATCGACATATTTACATGTCGGTAGTCCATTTAATACTACTAAATAGGATCACTAAATTTCTGTATGTCCCTTTCTGCTTAATTTTCTAGGAATATTATTATTTTATTTACTATAAGTTTTTCACTGGAATTAGTTATTATAAATTATTTATTATTAAAAAAGTGTAGACGATTAATGTCAAAATAAGGAAATATATTATTTAATTTTGGAAGTTTGAGAAATAAATAATACTCATTGGCAATCACCAGTCAATTTCGCTTGTTAAAATATTTACTTTAACTTTATTTTCATATATTCTTCGTATATTTTAACATTATTCCAATCATGCTACCGGCCCAAAATCAAGCTCACATGTTTTATAATATTTGATTAACTTAAAATTAGATTCTAAATTTAAAATAAAAAATTAAATATTTAATTTGACAGATTTAAACCCAAAATGAATACCAGAACATATATCTATATCAAATGTTTAATTATTTATCTTAAATAATATGATATTTATTTATTTATTTTTATATATGTTTATTAGTATAAAGAAATAGTTAAAATATTATATTACTAATAAGCTTATTATACAAATTCGGACTGTAATAAAAAAATTTAATATCTAAAAATTGGCTTTTGTTATAGCCTTTTAAATAATAAGATTTATTTATTCATTAAATAGTTAAAATTATTTAAAAAATGGTGAAAGATACAGTTTAGTATAATATTTTAATTTCAATATTTATATTATAAAAATAAATTTTTTAATTACAAATAAAATAGTAGAATATGATATTTGAGAGTATCAAAACTGAATTTATAATTTTTACCATTAATATTTAAAATAAATTTAAAAACTCAAAATAATTTATATTAATTATTTTAATTTATTTTTTAAAAAATCATGAATAATTTTAATGTTTACAATTATCAAAATCTTTTATTAATGGGAAATCTTCAAGGTATTAATTCAATCTTCTGATAATAATTTTGATTATATACTCTCTGATTTTCTTCCCTTTCCTTTCTTGCTTCCTATTCTCCGTACACGATTTCCTTTTCAAAAAGAAAAGATTTTGTTAGAAGAACCCAATTCCATTCAATTGAACCCACTTTGATCAATAAATACAGAGAAATAGCAACTTCTAATTTTCACTCTCTTCCATCCATCATCATCAGTTTATTATATTTCTCTAACTATTTCTGTTGTTAATAATCTCTATTTTTTAACAGATCTACTTCTAAAAATGGGAAGAGCAAAACTGGCAATGGAGTTCATAACAAAAGAAAAGGCAAGAAACACAACTTTTCAGAAAAGGAAGAAAAGCTTGAAGAAGAAAGCATACGAGCTTTCCAGTCTATGCGATGTTCCTATTTGCCTAATCATCTTCCCTTACAGCAGTCAGTCAGAGCCAGAAATTTGGCCTTCGAATCGCGAAAATGTTCGAGAAATAATCAATCGGTACTACTCCGTTTCAAAGGAGGACCAGCAGAAGAGGGCTCGCACTGTAGGAGACATACTTGAAGGGAGGAAGAGAAAGGCTGAACAAGACTTGTTCAAACTACAAAAGAAGAGTATTGCAACCAAGTATTCAAACTGGCATGTAAGTTTTGATAGTTTTGATAAGGATCAACTCATGAAGATACTCTTAATTTTGGATGAAAAGCTTGAAAATTTCAGGACGAGGATCGCATTAATGAAAGAAAGTGAAGGTTTATCAACTCCAGTTGGTAGCTTCCCAAGTGACAATTTGCAAGGACTTGGATATTTTCATCCTCAATTTGAAAAGGGATTTATCAATCAGTTTCTTAATTATCACGTTAATCATGGTTGGCAATTGGTGCCATCCGGCGCAAACCCGTCGGCAACTCCAATGATCACCATGGTGGAGAATGCTTCAGATCTGACCCAGATCGGCAGCACACACAGTGATGGTTGTAGTAGTGCGGCTGCCTTGAGCAAGAAGTCTATGATGGGTTCTATCTGTCACAGTCAAATGGCGGCGATGGTGAACGATGGAGCAGTTAATGGCTTTACAGCACCAATAATGTGGCATCACGGTAGTAACGACTCACTGGTTATGACTATGCCGCAACCGATTTCAATGTCAAATCTCGGGCATGATAATCATCATTTGATGAACAGATGTCTTGATTGTATTAATGAGTTAAAGATGCTTCACTCATAAAAACTGTTGATTTTGATTTTAGAATTTCAGATTATCTTCCGATTTGATCTGTTAGGGTTTATGTTTTCCAATATGTAAAATCCATTGGGTGATTGATTATTTGTGCTATCGATCTTTCATGTTGCTTTTCTTATTATTTTTATTTTACTTTATAAAAAATAAATAAATAAATAAAGCAAATTTGGTTCTTTTTTTACTTTTTATGCTTGCTATTAATTTCTCCTTTTTTTTTCAAAATTTTCTAATTTTATAAATTAATTGATGAAATTGAAACCTGATTAAAAAGTAAAAAGTTTAAAGGTTAAAAAATAGGTATAATTAAAAGCTAAAAGCTTTACAAATGACAAAAAATTAAAAAAAAAATACTTTAAAAAATGAAAAAAATTAGGATTTTAGTGATTAGCCCTTTTTTATTGCTTGCATGATAAAGAATTTACAGCCAACTCTGTTACTATTACTTCTCGTAAAATAAGTAATAAAAATTAAATAGTAGAGAATAGATAATTTTTTTAATATCTTATGAGAAATAATTTTAGCCACTGAATATGTTAAGGAGATTTTCGAACAGAAAAACCTTAGCAATGTGAAGAATTATTGGGTGAATCTTATTTTGATATTCCTTAGTTGGATATTATTGGATTAAAATTTTATTATGAAAATTCATAAATAAAATTAAAATTTTGTTGTACAATTTTATAATAAAAATTTTATTATAGAAATTCAAATCATTTATTATTAAAAAAGTGGAGATGATTAATCCCAAAATAAGGAAATATATTATTTAATCTTGGCAGTTTGGGAAATAAATAATCCTCGTTGGCAATCACCCGTCAATTTCGCTTCCTAAAATATTTACTTTTACATTATTTTCATATATTATTCGTACATTTTAACATTATTCCTATCATGCTTCCGGCCCAAAATCAAACTCACATGTTTTATAATATTTGATTATCCTAAAATTAGATTCCAAATTTAAGATAAAATTTTTGTTGGGTCCTAATACTCTAGCCCATAAAACGCGGCCCAAAAGAAATGTCCAAAGTCACGCCCACGGCCCAAGAGGCCCAAATAGTGATAAAAGTCTGAGAGACTCATTTAACCAATGGGAGCACGAGGACCCCTTAGGGGGGGCATAGTCATCAAGAAAACTCGAGAAATGTCTAAGAACTCTAGCCCAATGGAACCGAGGACAACGAAGAGTCCGAGAGGATTTTCAGCAAGCGATGACCACCTTGACGTCTCCGCATGATGAATCAAAGTGTCCGGGCATGCTAACTCAGATGATTCTCTATAACCAAGAAAGCACACGTCATCATGGAATCCAACGGCTCATGACACACCGTATCTGCAGGACTGACATCTCTGGTATGCCGTATCTGTAGAGCAAGCGCCGCCTCCACAGAGCTGGCGACACGTATCCTTGACACGTCGCACCAGCTGGGCTGTGGCAGGAGCCTCTGACACGCCAGCGTCATGTGTCCCTTTCCCAACGAAATAATATTTTCTTTTCCTATAAATACCTTCCTTCAGGCACCAAGGAGAGGATTCTATAATTTATTTTCTAAGCTAATATTGAGAGCATTTTTCAAGAGAAAGAAGGGAGAAAGAAAGAGAGCGTGAGACTTGTAATTCCTGATGGTGACAAAACGCACCATCAAGAACCCTGTTGTACTCTTCTTCATTCATAGTGGAATATCCTGGACACCCGTCCGTGATCGTGTTTTTTTTCCTTGGTAATCACAAATGGATTTTCCTCGTAAAAGATCTTACACTCAAAGTCCTCATCCTCCACACTCTTTCGCATTTTTACTTTGTATTGCGTGTTTTCTGTCAATCTTGGAACCCTTAGTTCCACTCTGAACGTTGTTCATTCAAAGGTTAGAAATCCAAGACCCAACAAAATTAATAATTTAATTTGGTCGATTTAAACCCAAAACAAACACCCAAAATAGAAATATGTATCAAATGACGTTAAACTATCTGAATAATAATTATTTAAATAAATCATGGGATCCAAAAAGTTATACTTGAAAATAGTTTTCTAAACTCGACAACGATTTCTCTCAAACAAATTAGTTATAAAAATATATTATTCCAAAATCAGAGTATTCGATACTAACTTCAATATTATCCTGAGTTGAACAATCTAAGCCTGCTAATTTAAAAAAAATAGTAATATTGAGATAATAATAAATCTAATACTCAGTAAAATATATATATATATATATATATATATATATATATAATTTTTATGTAGGTATTTTAAATAAAAAATACTAACAAGAATGTTGTGATAAATATTCTAAAATACAAATAATTTCAGCTTTTGACAAAGCATGTGAAATACATATATTAATAATTAAACATGTGCAAAAAATACAAAAATATAGCAAATATCATAATTTGGGTTATAATTATTTCTACATAGTCAAAGGGCAGATATAACTATTTACGATTTATAGATAGATTAACTGCATATTTACTATTTTTATGTCTTGACATGAGAGAAATTTCTTATAATTAGTTTCCCTGCTGATTTGATTCAACTTCTAGATACCATTTTATTGTTTGCAAATGAGTGAAAGGCAATGATGGTTTAGGCTTTGGATTCAATAGTTGAGATAGGAATGAAGCCAATAATATCCCTAAACAAGAAGGCTGATCTTATATTGCGAGATTATCCCAAAGTCTAAATGTGGGATTATTGGTATTTGCATCTATTAATTTTTTAAAAAGTCGAGTAAGAGTTATTATTGACCAGCTTTATTGGTCAAGAAAACATCAAAATAATGACTCTTGCGGGGATGGGAAAAAGGCTTGTAAGGACCTGCTTACCTTATGGCGAGCAGCTAATACTAATATATGAAAAATAGAATGTAAAGTAACTTCATACTTATTCGGCATTCCAATAAAAGAATCGTCTTCCCCTATTCAAAAATTTTCTCCACATTCATAATTATTATGTCATGCACTAATAATATTTAACATAGCCATGGTAGATCCAATTGTTGAAGAGGGTCGGGTCACAAAAGTGGTATATAGTACCCACTATCGGGGAAGAGTACGAAAATTTTATTTTATGAAGTAGGATCATTTTTTTTTAATTATAGGGTTATTTTTATTTTTTAGCCTAAATAAAAAAAAAATTATAACCTATAAAATGGGGGAAAAGAAGAAGAAGAAGAAGAAGAAGAAAAGGCGAAGGCGCGCGAAGCAGGATCCTCCATCCTTTCCCCTTACCCATATAGACTTCTTCAGTAAATCGCTTCAGAGTTCACCGAATTACATGGCCGCCGCTGCGAAGAAGGAATCCACTGTATAAAATATGTGAATTCATCAGTTGAGCTTCAAATTCTTCTTCATCGCAAAGATGCCCACGTTAAACATGACTCCTCGGTTCTCGCCGGCGGAACACAAACACTTGGTCGTACTCAAGTTCAACAGGCACAAACACGAGTTCGAGCTCGATTGAATCTCGTACAAGATTTTATCGCTCTCGGACAATTAATTATCATATAGTGAGATCGCAATGGAACTGAACAACTCTATACCAGAGTAGAAATAGAACGCACTCGGCGGCATATTTTCTTGTAAGTCTTCTGTTTTCGTATCCTCTTTCCGAATTTTAATTCCTTGAATTTTCATCCTCTTTCAAAAGTTTTTAGCTGCTTGAAGATTGTTGTTCTCCCCTTTCATCCATTCATTTGGTTACTGCGCAAAACTAATGGTGATTGGTTCAAGTGTGTATCTCCCATCGTTTTTTTAGCACTCAAGTTTTGATTTTCTCAACGAACAGCACGATTATGTTGAGAATGGAGTGAATAATGTCAAGGAAATGTCTCGTTGGTTTGGATTTTGTTTTGCTTGAATGCATGTGATGTCTTCGGCGAAATGCCTAGGAGATTCCCACCGATGGAGAGCATTATGGAGGCATGTTAAGCCACCGCCCTGATGATGAAATTGAGCTCACTTGTCATTAGAATCATCTAGGCAACGGCTGATCTATGAAAGTTTTTAGTAACTTTTTGGAGCATGTATTATGATCTCAGATGAGTGCTTAAACTACCCTTTTAAAATGCTATTACATATGACATTCTCTGTTAGTTTCATGATGAAAAATGAGCACTAATGTTATGTTGCATTGGGGCACGCAGGAGTTTGTCAGCATTTCATTCTTCCCACTTATG
Organism: Nepenthes alata; assembly: GCA_028571085.2. Classification (NCBI taxonomy): domain Eukaryota; kingdom Viridiplantae; phylum Streptophyta; class Magnoliopsida; order Caryophyllales; family Nepenthaceae; genus Nepenthes; species Nepenthes alata. Next base: position 20,561 of record JAOVVI020001742.1, read on the forward strand.
TGGCATCCCTTTTTTATCACTCATGTTAAGAATTGCTTAAAGGATCATATTCTCAAAAAATGTGTTAGATCAATGGACTTGGATGAGCTATATGGTGTTTCTAGAAAATGTTGTCGCTCTATGTCCACGAGTTCTTTTCCTTGTCCATTGGAAATACAGCAGTTCAAGGGAACAAGGATTATATCCAAAGATCAATTTTCTGACTCAACAGGACCATCTGGCCTCAACATTGTCATCGCTAAAGTCCAAGATCAAGATGGTAGTGATGTAAACAAGATCCTTGGGTCTTTGATGCATGACGAATCTTGCTCTGCAATCTGCATAAATCATACTCTTGTTGATCAGTTGCTACATTGTTTCAAAGATGATTGGAATTCTGCATTAGGTGTTTTCAGATGGGCAGAGACACGTCCGAGTTTTGAGCATGCGCCTGAAGCATATGATCTGATGGTAGACATATTGGGAAAGATGAGGCGATTCGATGAGATGGAGAAGTTGGTAGATGAAATGCGTCAAAGAAAATTGGTGACACTCAAAACAGTGGCTAAAATAATGAGAAGATTTGCTGGTGCAGATCAGTGGGAGCACGCTGCTAGGATATTTGATGAGTTGGAAACTTTTGGATTGGTGAAGAACACAGATTCTGTGAATTTACTGCTCGACACCCTCTGCAAGGAGAAGCAGGTCGAGTGGGCACGTGAAATCTTCTTGCAGCTTAAATCTCACATCCCTCCCACTGCTCACACATTCAACATTTTCATACACGGTTGGTGCAAGGTCAACCGGGTCGACGAGGCACACTGGACAATCCAAGAGATGAAAGGGCACGGGTTTCATCCTTGTGTCATCAGCTACTCGACAATCATCCAATCCTATTGCCAGCAATCGAATTACAGTAAGGTTTACGAACTACTCGACGAAATGGCAGTGGCCGGGTGCCCACCAAATGTTGTCACTTATACAACTATCATGTGTTGGCTAACAAAGTCGGAGAATTTCGATGGAGCCCTGCAGATAGCCGAAAGATTGAAATCGATTGGATGTAAACCAGATACCCTTTTCTACAATGCATTCATTCATGCACTCGGAAGGGCTGGCCGAGTAAGAGAAGCTGTTGATGTTTTCAAGGTGGAGATGCCTAATAATTCTGTTACTCCTAATACTTCCACTTATAATACAATGATTGCGATGCTTTGTCATCGTGGTCGTCCACAGGACGCCCTAGATTTTCTTAAAGACATGGAGAAGTCAGCATTTTGTAAGCCTGATGTGCAAACTTTCTACCCATTGCTTAAGCATTGCTTTAAGTCTGCTAATGCAAACAATTGTTTGAAGGAACTTCTGGATAAAATGGCTAACCGGCATCATCTCAGCATTGATATGTCGACTTTCACGCTTCTGATTCATGGGCTCTGTAGAGCTGACAAGTGCCGGTGGGCTTACCTGTTCTTTGAGGAAATGATCGGTCGAGGGATGGCACCTAGCTACAGGACTTGTCGCTTTATCTTGCATGAATTTAAACAGAAAAACATGCAGGATGCTGCTGAAAGAATTGAAGTTTACATGAAGCAAACGAAAGCCTCCCTATAGCTGGTACTGTATTATAGGTCAAATTTTATGTATCTTTTTCCATGTATTTTTGTACCCTTTATTTTATTAATCAATGTCTACACAGACCCATCTGCTTATTTGGTAAAATAAATTCTTAAGTTGATTCTGTAGAATAGAATTGTAAATATTGATTTAATATTTGTTGGGGGTTACTCCCGTATGAAAGTCTTTATGACCAGAGGATTTGGACAGAGCACGTGGACTTTATGTACTACTATACATAGAATATGCAAAAGGAATTCCTGTCAACATAGTTGACCGGAACTTTTTTTTGTACGGGTAATAATAACCGGTCAATATGTTGGCCGGTTGTAAGCAAGAGCCGCCCAACATTGTTGAGGGATTCCAGACGGACAACTGTCCGACACTGTGGAGAGGACGGTCAACGAGCATTGACCAACATTGTGGAGAACGCGGACTGTGAAATGTGGGCCGTCCGCTAGGAAATTCAGAATTGTGCCAGCTCAGAAGATTTTCTGAGTATATGTGATCTCAGACGGTTATGTAAGAGTCATTTTTATACAGAGTATATTCATATTGTTGGTAAGGACAGATTTTGTCGGGGGATATAGAATATTCCTCAAATTTGCTGAATATGAGTTTTTATATTAAAAGCAAGTAAATGGACTTGTGTGTGGGGAGCTAAGTGTGAGGAATAGAAAAAGTAAAAACGGTGAAGGAATGAGAAAATTGTGAGCAACACATAGTGTATTTTTGTATTGTTTGTGTTCTGTTCTTCGATTTTTTTTTATTGTGACTGTGTAACAGTGAAAATTGTTTCTCGCCTCACATAGTGGAATTGGTTCCATGGACTGATTGTCCCGTGGTTTTTTCCTTGTTTGATAATGGTTTTCTACGTAAAATTCCTGTACCTATTTGTGGGGGCAGACGGACGCCATCTAACCCCAACAATATTTACTTAGATATATTAGGTTAAGAATGACTATATAAATTGCTTCAAGAGGCAATTTTATGGCAATGCAGTAT
>JAOVVI020001743.1:0-12372 GCA_028571085.2 Nepenthes alata
ACATGAATATTTATGTCTGTCTTATTCCTCTATTGCATTTTGATATTGACGGATGTGATTAGTAGCCTATAAGAGATCTGGTCCGTCACACTCTAATTGTCCATCCGTTTGGGGATGATAGGCTGTACTGAATTTTAGATTGGTTCCCAATTCTCACTACAAACTTTCTCAAAATTTCGAGACAAATCTTAAATCTCAATCAAACACAATCGAAACTGACACACCATGCAATTTGACCACATCATTATGTATAATCTTACCAACCAATCTCTAAAGGAGACCATCCATATAGCTACGAAATGAGCGGACTTAGTGAGCCGATCAATCATTACCTAAATAGTATTATGATTCCTTGACATCCTCAGCAATCCCATAAAAAAATCCATTATTATGTCTTCCCATTTTTAGCTTAAAGTTGGCATAAGTTGCAATAAATGGGATGGCTTGTTGTGCTCGGCCTTTAATTGTTGACATATTAGACATCTTCTAACATAGGCTACAATTTCTCTTTTCATATTTCGCCACCAAAATATTTTCTTTAAATATTGATGCATCTTATTAATACTCGGGTGGATAGTGTACTTTGAATGATGAGCTTTATTTATGATTTTCTCTTTCAATTCTACAATATTTGGCACATATATTCATTCTCAAAACCCCACAACTTCATCTACCCGTATACTAAAATCTGCTCTAGAATCCCTATTCAAATCTTTAGCAGCGTCTATCAAAAATAGATTATCTATTTGAACTCCTTTAATTTTCTTCAAAATTTTTGATTGCACTTGAAAGTAGGACAATATTATTCTATTATCTTGGGAGTGCCTTTTAATAGCACATTAATTCATACACTCTAATATCTCCATCTCCTTAATTCTTAAATGAGTCATAAAACTTGTCGTATGACGATTCAAGGAATCAGCTACCACATTATCCATTCTCGGTTGATATTGGATCTTACATTCATAATCTCTCAAAAAATCCATCCATCTATGTTATATCATGTTCAATTCCTTTTGAGATAACAAATATTGAAGACTCTTCTGGTCCGAATATACTAAAAATTTCTCTTCAAAAAGATAATGCATCCAAATTTTTACTGTAAAGATCACTATGGCCAAATCTAGGTCATGCATCGGATAATTACTTTCGTGCATCTTCAACTGTCTTGATTCATACGCAATTACTTTCCTGTGCTACATTATGACAGAACCTAATCCAATCTTAGATGTATCATAATACCACAAATCTTCCGAGTTCTTTAATTCATGAAAACTCTTCTTACAATTCTCTGTCTAATCGAATTTAACTTCCTTTCATGTCAATTAGGTTAGCGATATAGAATTCCTGTAAAATTTCTCCACAAATTTTCAATAATATCCTATCATTCCCAAAAAGCTCCTAACTTAGATTTTCAGTGTTGGCCAACTCCAGTTGATTACAGTTTCGACTTTCTTAGAACCAACTGAAATGCCCCATTTTGAAATAACTTTATCCAAAAATATGATTTCTTCAAGTTAAAACTCGCACTTCTTTAACTTGGCATATGAACTCTTTTCTCAAAGCGTTTAAAGTACAATCATCAAGTACATCTCATACTCTTTGTAGCTCCTCGAGTATATTAAAATATCATCAATGAATACCACCATGAACTAGTCCAAGTAAGGTTGAAACACCCAATTCATTAAGCCCATAAAAGTTGTAGGGACATTAGCTAACCTGAAAGGCATAACTAAATACTTTGTTCAGAAAGTTATCTTCGTCACATCTTCCTTCTTAATCCTCAATTGATGATAAACTGAACAAAAATTAATCTTCAAAAATACTTAGGCCCCTTGCAATTGATTAAATAAATAATCAATCTTGGACAATGGGTACTAATTCTTTATAGTAATCTTGTCCATCTTCCAGTAATCTATACACAACCGAATAGTTCCATCCTTCTTTACCAACAGCACTAGGGAACCCTATGGGGACATACTTGGCTGGATAAAACCCTTTTTCAGTAGCTCTTGTAATTATTTAATTCTTTGAGTTTTGACGGTGCCATTCTATAAGGGGTCTTCGATATAGGTGCCACTCTAGGTAGAGTCTCAACTTCAAACTCAATTTCTGGGTTCGACAGTATTCCAAGAAGATTTTCTAGAAATATATCTTCAAACTCATAAACCACCGATACATCTCTTACCAAAACATGATGGTTTCCAATAGTGCTTGCATAAGCCAAATAAGCTTGCATTCACTCTTCATCAAATGGCAAGTATGCAATGTTGAAATCATGTATGGGAATTGTTTATACATTACTCTATAAAAATAAAACAATTCACACCCCAAAATCGTAAAGTATACCCTCTTATGAAAATAATCAATGTTAGCATGATAACTAACTACCCAAATCCATCCCCAAAATTATATCAAAATCATGTATGTCTAATAAGATCAAATCCACTACCAACTCCAACCTATTGACCTAAACAACACACTTGGGATACACAATATCTATAACCAAAGATAATCCTGTAGATGTTGACACTATCAATGCAAAATCTATGATTGTCGGGAGTGATAACAAATAACGAACAACCTTGGGTGACACAATGAACGTATTGACACCAAATTCAAAGGTATACAAGCTGAAGTTTCGAAGATTGTAAGTTTAACTTCAACCACCGTGGATGATGTCTCTATAACTTGGGCCATCACCAAAAAAGCTCTTCCTGATACACTTGGCTACCTCATCGTTTGCCTCGAGGGATAAGGGTAGTCTTTGATTATATGGCTGGACTAGCCATAATTAAAGCATATTCTAAAATGTTATAGTATGGCCTTCCTCCATAAGATTTGCCACAATGTGGGCACATTGGCATTGATGATTAAGGACCCGATACACCATGGATTTCTGCTCCTTTCTTTCCTTTGTCCACTAATTTTGATCTTTTATGAGATTCTCCCAATCCTAAACTTTAGCCTCCACAACTAGTAGATTTCTTCTCAAAGAAATTTTTTCTCTCTAGCTCCCTTTCAAACAAGAGAGTTCGGTCCAATACATTTTCATAAGTTGTCAATTTCAACATCACAAATTACTTCCAGATTACATCATTTAGGCCTTGCAAAAATTTTCTCACCTTTTACATCTCATCATGGGCCATATGAAAAGTATAATGGGACAGCACCATGAACTTGGTGTCATATTTTGACACAATCCAGTTTCCTTGTCATAGACGAGAAATTCGTCCTCCTTTTGTTCCCTTAAACTCGTTAGGATGTACCTATCCATAAAAGCGTCCCCAAACATGATCCAAGAAATCTCTTCATTCTCCAAGTCCATTACTCACTTTTTCATTGACCACCAATGGTCCATTTTTTTTCTAACTTATATGAGGTGAGCATAACCTTGTCCTCCTCCAGGCATTGTATTATGGCAAAAACCTTCTCAATTTATCAAATCTAAATTTTTGCCCTCGTAGAGTCTGGGTTGCCCATAAATTCTACTTCTCTCTTTGGTAAAGCAACCATATGCCATCGTCATTGGACTAGCCAAGGTTTGCTCCGAATTATGCAATCCTCGGGCCATGGATTCCATCACATCTGCCATCATGGCCATTATATTCAAGTACTTTTTCTCTCGATCAGAGCGAGAGTTGAGTCCAACAATTTCTCCTTCTCTTGATGACATCTTTCAATCCTATTACAAAAATAATTAATTGTCAAACCAAATAAGATATTCTTCTTACACTTCTCTGATACTACTTAAACTATCACGTCACAAATCCCATATCCGTCATAATTAATTGACATTAATAATTATCCATTTAACGATTTAATTATTTGTAGACATAAATTTTATGTCGACACCTTAACTGGCCAAAATAATATAATATAACCTATACACAAGGCCCCAAATATGCCACATTTATGTGGCTTCGACTGTGACCAAACCGACATGTAAAGCCACACGTAAGGAGCTATATCTATCCATACAAATATCTGAGTAATCATCACAAAATAACTAAATACCATAACTGTTATATTGTCGAATGTATCGACATTCTATGATTCTACAAGTCTATGATTAATACAAACTGCATCCACAAGTTACCGAGCAATCGCAATTCAACCTATACTTATACAAACCGTCAATCTAAATAACTTAAACATATTAATTATTGTCTGAAAACTAAGATACAATATTAAACATCATATAATTTTAATTTTAATTTTAATTCCTTTGTACGGGTTATCCTTTAATTTTGATAATTCTGCATGTATTAGAATCTCTCATCTGAAGAAGTTAATAAAATAGAAGTAATGAGTGAGTTAAAAACTTAGTCAGGTGTATAATTTTATAATTAATCATATATAATTTACAAATAAAATATATCAAAATGACTGTAAATCAAATTGGATTCAATAATATGGATTACAAATTTTATCTTTTTAATATTTAACCAAAATACCATATAAAATAATGCTCAAATATGAATTTTCTTATCGACCAAGGGCTAATAAAGCATCACTAACTAAATAAGTGAATAATTGAAGCTTGGGTTATATTTGTTCCATATAATCAATGGCCAATGCTATAATTTAAAACCTGTAGGTAGACTGTTATATATATAATCCTATAAATAGGGTTAAACGCCGTTTTTACCAACGAATAATAGGTTTAAGCCTCGAGAACTACTATAATATATTAAAGTATATTATAATATACTACCCGCTGAATTATAATTATAATACAATACTTATAAAAATTCTACACAATTCATCTTTCTTAATTTTTTCATTCTAGAGAAAATGTTTCTTAATATATTATAGAGTTTTCCTCATAACTTTTTTTCAATTAATCTTCATGCAAGGTTTAAAGTTCTACAGGAATTTACATATGCTATTTTAGAACCTATATAAACTGTATTATCAAGTTTCACAAACTTGTAAAACTATTTATAGTCAATATTCAAAAGAAATTTAGCAAATCGTGCAGAACCTTATCAATATCTTAGAATGTACAACACATCTTTTTATTAACACAATTCTGGGCAATAATATGAAATTTCAGCACACATAGGGATCTTTAATTAAATTTTCAGAATATATAGGAACTTATAAATGAAAATTAAATATGAAAGAACATTATATCACAATTTCAGAACATACATGTGAGGTTATTAAAGAAAATAACTGAACTATTGTAATATCCCGAATCTCTATTTAGATTATTTTAATATTAATTATGATATTAGATAATTTAGACGTGATAAAAATTAATTAAATATTATAAAATATTAAAAAAATTGGATCAGTTGAACTGGCGTTTGAGGTGCGTCTGTGCTGTCATTTGAGTATCAATTTGGATTATGAAATAAAAAAATTAAAATATATATGATAATAATAATAAAAGAAAAAGGAAAAATCAAAGGAGGTAGTGTGTCTGGCAAAGAGAAATGAAAAAGAAGAGAAAAGAAAAGGAGGAAAGAGAAGAAAGGAGGGAGAAAAAGAAGAGAGAGAGGGAACCAGCATGGGGCTAACATCGTCGAAGGAGCCGACACCGGGAGTGGAAGCTGGCGAAAACTTCTTGTGATATTACCCTCTATTTTGTGCATTGGTGTGAGTAGAGGAAGGAATCATGAACCAAAGCAAATGGCCACTGTCGACACCGTTGTATGAGAAAATGAGTGAAATCAAGATAAGTAAATTCCTCCATTCTTCTTGTGGATGTTGATTTTGGGATTGCATGTACCGATTTTGAGAGAAATCGATCGAATCGTGAGTGAATGAGGCATGGTGGAAATAGAGAGAGAATCACCGACTTACATGTGCCGTCATTTGCCGCCGTGCTGTCACCGGGTTGCTGCCCCGTGGTTGTTGCCATTGTCCGTGCCAGAGCCGCTGTCAGCGGAGGAGGATCATGAAGAGAGGTAGAGAGGCAACTCAGTATGACGGAGAAAGGGAGGAGAGAGAAAGTGATGCACGCAAAGCAGAGAGAGAATCATATTATTTTAGTACATCTTTTTTTTTGATAAGTAAGTATTTTGAATTAAATAGAGAAAAATTATAAAATCTGTGTTTTATCTCCAAGTGTTTTGACTTAGAGTTAAAACATAAACGCTAGGGCATGCCCCGAGCAACTAGTACATCAGAAAATACATAAAAACCTCAAGGAGGATGTATGACAGACTCAATAGAATATAAAATCTATCTAATATATGATCAGACAAATAATCAGTCAACTAGATCAAATCAGCAAAAAAAAATACGAACGGCAACCTTGCCATTCAGAAAATACATGCTTCGTCAACCACTTTTTTTTTTTTTGGTAAGTATGCTTCGTCAACCACAGTTGCCAAGCTTCAGAAGTTCCACATCAGCAATTCCACAGCAGGAGGCTAGCCCAGCCACGTCAGCATTTCAGCACCAGATGAACATGTGAGTCTCTGGTCAAGTTCGGCACCAAAGGCACTCCGTCCAAAATATATTCGAGAGGCACACCGGATTATGCAGTCCATCCTTAAAAGCACCGGAAAGGAGCACTCCAGTCCAAGAGCTCCGGCATACAGCGCCAAAAAGGTTCCAACCTTTGAGGCAGCTTCGTGGCGGGAGTGTGTTTTGATCGCTAAAGGACGGAGTGGAGTGGTTTTTTTAAGATGGAGTGGATTGGGTGCTTTCGTGGCCAGAGTGGCATTTTGATGACGGAGTGCGTGTTTTGGACGGAGCTTCCTTGTAAATGTTTCCGGAGAGCACTTTTTTTCCAGATTGATCTCCTTGCCTCCTTGGACGGAGTGCGTTATCAATTTTTTTTTTTGGTAAGTAAGTATTTTGGATTAAAAGGAGAAAAGTTACAAAATCTATGTTTTATCTCCAAGTGTTTTGACTTGGTGTTAAAACATAAACGCTAGGGTATGCCCCGAGCAACTAGTACATCAGAGTGATTTCTGACTTGGAGTGCGTTATCAATGTGGACGGAGTTATGTTGGTTTGTGTTTCCGGAGTGATTCCTTGGTCGGCGTGGATTAGCTGGAGTGTATTTCCTCTTTTCGGGCGGAGTGCTTCTCTTCACTTCTTCCGGAGTGCTGTTGGACGGAATGTCTTTGGACGGAGTGACTTTGGACGGATTAACTTTCGACGGAGTGACCTGTTCGGAGTGTCTTTGGACGGAGTGGATTAGGACGGAGTAATTTTCGATGGATTTTGCATTTGCGGAAGGCCGGAATGATCTTTTTTTTCCGGAGTGCCTTGGATGGAGTATCTTGGAAGGAGCGGCTTTGTTTGAATCCGGAGTTCTTTAGGCTGCAGGCCGAAGTACATGTTAATTCTGGAGTGCATGGGACGGAGTGCTGATTTCGATTATGTAATCTTGGTTAGTTAATGGCTTTAGTCATGGTTTAGGGGACTCCCTTTTTTTTCTATGTTTCTTTTGCCAAGTCGGCAAAACACTTAGTAAAAAATATTGATGCTTGTATACCTTTTTTAAAATTTTAATACATTTAATTACTTACCAAAAAAAAAAATAATTTGGTGTTCTTGATGGACGGAGTGTTTTACGTGCTCCATGGACGGAGTGGCTTTGCTTTTTTATCCGGAGTGCGTTATTTTATCCGGAGTGCTTTTGGACGGAGTAGATTTGCCCGTTTCTGGGTGGCTGGAGTGTGTTTTGCTCTTATTGGACGGAGTGGTTTTGTTCCTTATTCGGAGTGCTTTTTTCCGTAGTGCATTTGGACGGAGTGCGGAATCCTTTTTACGGAGTGCATATTCTCTGGAAAAGACGGAGTGCTTTTCAAGGCAAGCATTTTTCTTCTATGATGACGGAGCTGTTTTCTTTTGAGGCCGGAGTGACGGAGTGCCTTTTGAGGCCGGAGTGACGGAGTGCCTTTTGAGGCCGGAGTGTCATTTTGCACACTATATGCAGGAGTGGCAAGTTTGGGCCGGAGTGGCATTTTGAGGTAGGAGTGGCATTTTGAGCACTAAAAGGCAGGAGTGGAGTTCGTTGATCGTGTGTTGAGGTCGGAGTGGCATCATGAAGACGGAGTGGCATTTTGAGGCTGGAGTGCCTGTTTTGTGTAACATCAGAGGCCGGAGTGGCTTTGCATTTGCAGTGTCTGATTCGTTAAAAGGACGGAGTGGCCTTGAGTTAGCGAATTCCGGAGTATTATGCTGGAGTGAAATTTGCGGAGAGCAATTTGCCGGAGTGCATTTTGCCGGAGTGCATTTTTGCCGGATTACAATTAGCCGGAGTGCATTTTTGCAGGAGTGCATTTTGCCAGATTGCATTTTTGCCAGAGTGCTGATGTTCTTCTGCCCAGTGATAGTAGGAGTGTCACACTGTGGAGTTGGGTCTGTTGCTGAGCTGATCTAGTCGACGGTTTATGTGTCTGATCATATTTTAGATAGATTTCATATTCTGTTGAGTCTGTCGTACGTTGTCCTCCTAGAGGCTTTTATATTATTTTGATGTACCAGCTGCTCGGGGCATGCCCTGGCGTTTATGTTTTAAATCCAAGTCAAAACACTTGGAGATAAAATATAGATTTTGTAATTTTTCTCCCTTTAATCCAAAATACTTACTTACCAAAAAAAGTAATTTGCCCTAGTGGTTGACCCGAGACCACCTATAGGGAAATGAGCAATTAGGGTTGATCCATGGGGGGGCTTGCCAGCTAGTGGGCGGCACAACTCAACATGAGTACACAAACACTTGCCATAACTGCCTTGGACAGTGCTACAAATATTCTCGGATCATCATTTAGGATTGAAGATCTCCCCCAAAGCGGCAGTCATAGCTTGACAAATATTTCCAGAATATCACCCCTAATTACGCATCGTTCTCACAATGGCAATTATAACTCAACAAATCTTCTTAGATGTCCACCCCATGATTAACATCGCCTGTTGGAATGTGATGGGAATTAATGGGAAAGTTAAAGCCCATGAAGTCAGCAATCTCATTAGCTCCCACGACTGTGGTATAGTTGGTCTGGTTGAAACTAAGGTTGCGGAACAGAATTCTGCTACCATCTCTGCTAGGGTTAGGTCTCACTGGGAGTGGTCCATGAATTAGTCGAACTCCTCCCACGGGAGAATTTGGGTGGGCTGGGACCCCCTCAGGGTGGCGGTGAAAATTCTCTCAAAGGTGGATCAGGTTATACACATCAAAATCCTGGTGATTGAGAATAATTTTCACTGCCTTTTGTCCTTCATTTATGGAGCTAACTCGGAAGTTCTACGTAGTTCCCTTTGGGAGAGCTTACGTAAAAATACCGGTCTCTCCTGTGATCTCCCGTGGGCCGTGCTTGGTGATTTTAATGCTATTAGATCACCGACGTAGGCCCTTAGAGGTACCTGGCATTCCAAAAGTTCTATGGACCTTAACAAATGTCTCAGAGATTGTGATCTTAAGGACATCTGCCATGAAGGAAAGCATTACACTTAAAATAATGGCAGGGATCCCTCTATTCGAATCTTTAGGGAATTAGATAGAGTGGTTGCTAACGGGCAGTGGTTCGATCATTTCATGATGGCCAAAGCCCTTTTTCCCCCCGCTAGGCTATCGGACCACTCCCCATGCATCTTACTCTCTACAGATAGGTCATTTAGAAAGAAGGGGATGTTCCATTTCAATATCTTCCTCACTAAGTCCCCTAACTTTCACCATGTGGTAAGGGAGGCTTGGAATGAAGAAACCACTGGCACCCTCATGTTTCGCTTGATCACGAATTGAAAAAGGTGAAGAGTGCTCTCAAAACTCTTAATGCTCATGAGGGTGATGTTCATGGGGAAGTTTCGCGGACTCATCAAGCCTTAGAGGATATTCAAGCTAGGCTTCCTTCTCCCTTAGGGAACTGTCACGATGAGTGTACATGCAAGGCAGCCTACTTCTCTACTATGGCTAAGAAAGTTGACCTCATTCAGCAAAAAGCCAAAATTAAGTGGCTTAAAGAGGGGGACCAGTGCACCAAATTTTTCTTTAAGACTGCTACTGAAAACAATAACAGAAACAGGATTGTCTCCCTACTTGATGAGTCTAGAACCCCCTCTGTTGGGGTTGAGGGCGTTCATAAGCTAATTGTGGATCACTTCCAACGGGTTCTTAGCTCTGGTCGCTCCCATGGGTCGGCAGAAGCTACTCGGCCTTGCCCTTTCATCCTTCGTACAGTTCCAAACTTCCTAATTTGTCCCCTTACTGTCTCTATTAGTGACGCGGAGATCCAAAAGGCTATCTTCTCCATTGGCGGCTATAGGGCCCCTGGGCCTGATGGTTTCTCTTCAAAGTTCTTCAAGGATTCTTGGGATATCGTTAGCCAGTCTGTTTGTGAAGCTATTCATGATTTCTTCCATCATGGACAACTTCTAAAATAACTACACACTATAATTATTAACCTTATTCCTAAGGTACAATCCCCTCACCTGGTTTTCGACTATCGGCCCATCTCCTGCTGCAATGTCATCTATAAAGCGATTTCAAAGATCTTCGCTAATTGTCTTAAGATGACATTACCTTATCTTGTAAACAAGTGCCAAATAGCCTTTGTTGCTGGGCAGCAGATTAGTGACAATATCCCCTTGGCCCAGGAGTTTTTACATAAATATCATCTTGGCCACGGCCCCCCCGAATGTGCTATGAAGATAGACCTTATGAAAGCGTACGACTCCGTCCACTTGGACTTCATCATCAACATGTTGACCCTAATGGACTTTCCTCCTCAAATGGTTGAGTGGATCCGTCCATGTATCACTACTCCCTTTTTCTCCATCAATATTAATGGGGAAGCGGTGGGCTTCTTTAAAGGAGGAAATGTTCTTCGACAAGGTGATCCCATATCTCAATATTTATTTGTGCTTGTTATGGAAGTTCTGAATGGTATTATTGAAGTGAAAGCCAGGCGGGATGAAAAGTTTAAATTTCATTGAAAATGCAATGAGACCCGACTGTCATGCTTGCTTTTGCCGATGACTTACTTCTTTTCTCTCGAGCTGATGTCAGTGCTATCCGGATCCTTAAGGAATGCCTCGAAGAGTTCCGTTTGGTATCTAGCCTGTCCGCAAACAGAGATAAAAGTAAAGTTTTCATCTGCTCTAAAGACATTACCCTCCATCACGACATATCCAGCATTATGTGCTTTAGATAAGGCAAGCTCCCAATGAGATGCTTGGGTGTCCCGCTGAATACTTCTAGGCTCTTAGTCTCGGATTGCCAACCTCTCATTGAAAAGGTCCTCTAACGGATCACGTTTTAGAAGAATTGGTGGCTTTCGTTTGGAGGGCGGATACAACTTATCTCCTTTATTCTTTCGTCCATCCATCTCTACTGGGCCTCCATGTTCATCCTGCCACAGTCTATTATCAAAGCAATTGAATGCCATGTCCGTCGTTTTCTATGGCATGGAACTCTTGATGGGAAGGTGAATGCAAAGGTTACGTGGGCCGACATTTGCTATCTGAAGAGCAAAGGCGGACTGGGAATAAAAAACCTACAGGCCGAAAATAAAGCTTTGATCTATAAATTGTTATGGCGTATCATCACTAAGGATTCTGACTTGGCTTGGTCTTCTTGGATTCACAAAAACAGGATTAGGGATCGTTGAATTTGGACCCTTTAAGTCCCGGTTTCAGCCCCTTGGTGTTGGAGGAAAATTATGAACTTATGCCCTTTTATGCGCATACACACCACCTACTCCATTGGCGATGGCTCTGATACCTTCCTATGGCTCGATAACTGGCATCCTCTGGGACCGCTGAGCGAAGTGAGTACTGACCGAACTCGGTTGGTCTTTGGCCTACCTTGAGATGCTAAGGTCACATACATTATTCGGGAGGATCACTGGTCTTGGCCTAATCCCTATGATTTGGAAGTTTTCCATCTTGCGAAGAACATGCCCCGCTATCTCCCTAATGCCCATAGTAAGGACTCTGTGCGATGGGCCGGTAACACAGATGGCCACTTTTTGACCTGGTTTGCCTATTTCCTCATCCATCCACCTAAACCGAAAATGATTTGGGCCGGCTTAGTGTGGGGCCCTTTCCACATTTCTGCCCATGCTTTCTCTCTATGGCTGGCCATTAGAGTCAGACTTAACACCCTTGATCGCCTTCATGGCGTCCCCAATCTATCCACTAAATGCACTTTGTGCACGACAAGTGATGAAGATCATGAGCACCTTTTTTTCTCCTACCCATTATCTAAATCCTTATGGCACATGATTCAAGGTCATGTAGGAATTCAATGGCCTTATCTAGAATGGTCCAAGAATATTTGTTGGGCTGTAAACAAATGGAAAGGAAAAAATTTTCTGGCTCATTCTAAACGCCTCTCTCTTGTTGCCACGGTCTATTTTATTTGGAAGGAACGTAATAGTCGTATTTTTTAAAATTTCTCCC
>JAOVVI020001743.1:12382-23155 GCA_028571085.2 Nepenthes alata
AGACTTCTCTTAGCTATTTTCCCTTATCATCATTGTCGTTAGGAACAAGTTGATAACCTCTGTTGATGCTAATAGAAGCGCGGCTTGACCGCATATGATTCGATGGAACATGTAGTTAGAAGGAAATACTGACCGATTTTCTTCAGCTTTGGTGCTTGGCTTGCCTCCTGGAAATGTTGCCCTGAGGGCTTTTCCCACCCCCCCAAAAAACAAAAATCATGGATATGCCTGTCGACATAGTTGGTCAGCCCCTTATGACTGGCTGCTTTTCCTTCTGGCTTTGTCGCTCGCCCTTCTAGGCTTTCACCCTAAAAAAAAACATCCCGGTTGTTCTGAGTTGCGGTTTTGTCCTGAGTTGGTTCTTTGTCCGAGATGCTATGATAAGTTGTTTGCACTATGCCGAGATGCCTTCTAACTGACATGCCAATGAATGAGGAGATGCAGACCAATCCGAGGTCCTATACGCTGTCATGAGTTGATTTCCGTCCGAGTGGTAACGAGGCATTAGACACTGAGGAGAAAGCATCAGAGATTCCTTCTGTCCGAAATGCTATAGGCAAAGATGCTATGAGTTCGAGGTTCTTTGCTGAGGTCGAGATAGGCAATGGCCCAGGTGACGTCAAAGGTGAGGAGGCTGCTTTGGCCGCGATACTATGTGCTGATATGTTGTGGCCGCGATGTGAGTCCAAGTTTCTTTTGCTGTAATAAATGCTCTTTAGTTCGAGGTGTTTCATCCGAGGTTTGGTTACTACTGCTGTTAAAGCACTGCTGTTTAGATGACGACATTAGGTGTCCTGCATTTTGTTTCCTATCTTTAGATTTTCATGATTTGTTTTCATGGTACTTGGGGTTTGCCCCTGTGTTGTGTTCTACACCCAAGTCGGCAATACATTTGGAGATAGAATACTGTCTTTTGTATTTTTCTTTTTCAAATTTAAAATTTTCTAATTATAAAAATAAATAAATAAATAATGAGATATCTGCTTTGGTTGAAAGATCCGAGTTGTTTCTTATTCTGACCGAGGTAAGTATGGCTGAGATGAGGTGTGAATGTGACGAGGTGTGCACGTGATTACAGACTTACGGCAGTTTGGAGTTTTTTGCTTTTGACCGAGAGGCAAATGTCTAAGCGGCAAACGACGGCGATGCAAATGCCCGAGATGCATAGGCATCTTTTTTTAGGCGACTACTCCGGCACACTGCTGAGTTGGGGTTTTTTGGATTGAATTTGGACATGTTGTTTTGACTTGCTCGATAGAGGGCTTTGGCAGGTGTAAAATTTTTTGATTTATCTTTATATGGTTTCGTGATATGTTTCACGGTTCTTGGGGGATGCCCCTGCGTCTTTGTTCTAAATCCAAGTCGACAAATTACTAGAAAATAGAATATTGATTTGTACTTTTTTCTTTCCATTTATAAAAATCACTTACTTACAAAAAAAAAAAAGATTTTTAACTTGCGGCCATGAAGCACGTATCAATTGGTGCTCTCATTGAGACAAAAGTAGAGGAAACGCTGGCCAAAGACCAAGCACTCAACGCACTCGAAGCCGCCATTTCAAGGCTGTCGAAGGAAATAAAGGCTGTTGCGGCAACCATCCGACAATATACAGCCAGAATCGCCGTCCTTCCACAACCAAACATCTTCAACATTTTGTTGTTGCTATCTTGCCATCGCTCAACACCAGTGAATGCAACCCTAACATACCAACAAGGTCGAAGGCGTTACAGGAGTTGAAGGCGACCGGACCGCCAAACACGTCAGGTATCGCCTCTCATGCTTCCATCATTGAGCAAATTCTAAAATCTTTCATTGAAAGTTTTCAATCCTTATCTCGCATTGAGACACAATCCGCCAATCCATTATTGCTTCCAAACCGTACACCGTTCCTGATGCCTCCAACTACAACTTCACCAACCGATTTCCACATCGCTATTTCCGTTCGAGTTCTAAATAACGGAACTGATGATACTGGAGGCCATGACTGCATCACCACCTTTGTTCCCACCACTTCACCAACCCAACTGACGCGAATCTCATCCGTTATTCTTCACGTTCAATCAGACGCCCTTATCACCTCCCATCTTCAATTGTTAAAGGCTGAAGTGCCATTGTTCTCTACCAAAACCCCTAGACCTGATGGTGAAAAGTCACACATGAACAATCCTGCTCTTCATGCTGTTGTGGAAGATGAGAGCCTTCAGCAAAAAGTGCTCAAGGATCCTTGCGATAGAAAACTGGGAGAAATTGACCACAATGTACTCGAATACGTCACTTTGGGTGTCAAGGCGGTTGTTGGACAGAAAATTGTTAAGGCCCCGGACAAGAAATCAATTCCCCTTTTGAGGGACAAAATTGGTTGGTGTGTTACCTTCAATTCTTCATCAGCGAAGGACCGGATTAGTTGCAGACTGCTTTGTCCTGTGAAAAAAGCTGAACTCTTGGGTACAAGTAGTATTGTGTGGAAAGTGCTGTCAATGGTATGATCCTTGCTGTCCTTATTAATATTATACTCTGATCGTTACGGCCATAGAGGAAAATTTGCGTTGCTAGAATTGCCAATATCTTACAAATGTTTGTATGGATTGGTTGAGTATGACTTTCGGGGGCTCCACTTGTAGTTTCTCAGCAGGGGAATATCACGGAGCTTATGGAGAAGTTACATATTGGGATTATGGCCAGCCTACTTCAGTAGATCTGTGGGTGGATGATAACAATGACGGTATTGACCGTGCTATTGTAGTTTTCCTTTCAGAAGAAGATCAAAAAAGGCAAAAGGCAATAAAAAATGATGCCTAGTTGGAGGAAGATGAACTTCTCGCTAAAGCTCTTCGAGAGAGTTTGAACATTGACTCTTCTCCTCAGTATGATCATGAAAACATTTTTCAACAGTATCTCTCTTTCCTTCCCTCGGAGTTCAGAATAGGTGCTGGTAGTGTTTATGAGATTGGTCATGGACTATATTTGAGTTGTATGGGGAGTTTTTGGCACCTTGACTGTTCCAGTTGCCAAAAATGCAATGAGCCTATTGTTGACCATGAGGGTTCCCTATCAGGGGATCGTCCATATCATAAATCCTGCCACAGGGTGCATTTTCTCCCAAAATGTGATGCCTGCAATGATTATATCCTACAAAATACTGCGGGGCTGATAGAATATAGGGCACATGCTCTCTGGATGCAAAACTGCTACCATTCACATGAATCTGATTGGACTTTAAGGTGTTGCAGTAGTGAAAGAATGGAGTTGAGGAACACCCCATATTTTCGACTTGATGATAGTCGAAACTGTCTCAAATGTCATGACTCTTCAATCATGGATACCAAAGAATGCCAACCACTTTCCCTTGACATTCAAAAATTTTACAAAGGGTTGAACATGAAAATAGTCCAGTAGATCCTGTTACTCTTGGTTGAGAGACCAGCATTGGATGAGGTTATGGACGGGGAAAATAACAGCCAACACAATTGCCTGAGACCAGAGGACTCTACCTCTTGGAAGAACAAATTGTTAGCACGATTTTGAGGAGTCCAAGGATTGGGATAGGAAACCAAATCATTGTCTTGATAACGGGGCCATATAGGTTGATCCGATGATGTGAAGTGACAACTATACTCCTTTTGTTCGGCCTCCCAAGGTTGTTGATAGAATCCAGCTTGGCTCACGAGATGGTGCATGCATGACGACACCTCAATGGATATCCAAATCTAAGCCTCGAGGTTGAAGAAGGGATTTGTCAGGTGCTAGCTCATATGTGGTTGGATTCTGAGTTAATAGCCAGCTCTGGTAGTAGTTGCGAGGTGAGCTCGTCTTCTTCCTTATCGACCTCATTACCATCATCATCATTGGTTTCACTGACTAGTTTTGGATCATCCAAGAAAGGTGAGCAATCATTGTTTGAGAGGAAATTTGGTGAATTTTTCAAGTATCAGATCAAGTTAGATGGATCGGTGGTGTATGGGAATAGATTCAGAAGAGGAACCGAGTAGCAGGACAAGGAGTTGTCCCTCTCCAAATCAAAGTTAGTGCTGTACTCTTATTTGCTGATGCTATCACGTCTATGGTGGTCATTGGCCCTAATGCTCATGTCACCTAAACCATGAATTGTAACTACGAAGTTACTCCATGCAAGCCTACAACCCCATTGCAAGGCCTTTCGGCATGGACATCAATGACCTATCAGCGAGACTGTATGAATGTGACTTGCACCACTGCATCGATAGATGATACACAGAATGTAGGAGCTCCCTAAGATTGTTATTTTTTCAACATTGAGGATAAGATTCTTTTGATGGATATGGTAATGTTACGAACTTATCAATACAGCCTTCGAAACTCATTCATTGAATTTACAAGGCTCATTAATTCACCTGTGGCAGTTGTGGTACCTCCTTTTCTGAACACTATCAAAAGTAGAAACTCTCGTGTTGTCCAACCGCCTCCTAAAATTAGAGAATATATTCAAATATTATTGTTAGCCCTATTAGCTCTATACACATATTATTTTCTATTATTCCCTTTTTGTTACTGCACATGGATATATTATTGTTAGTAAGTTGGTTAATATGCTGGGCTTGGGATGTATAAATATATCACCACTGTTTATCATTGGAAGGAATAAAGATATTTTCCAATTTTCACTCTTTCTCTCTCTCTCTCAGTCTCTCTCTCAGTTTCCCTTCCCCTCTTTCCCTAATTTCCCTCTCTCAGCTCTCTGTCTCTCTCTCCCTTGTCTGTATTTCCCTCTCCCCCGACATCTCGTCTGCCAGAACTCCCCTTCCTTCAGCAATCTCCACACTACGCCGTCGATCTTCAGCTTGCGACCATAGAGCACGTATCACCAACACATATGTATCGACCGATGTTTCATTCCATGACCCCTCCCTCAAAAGAGAAACAAACTCCCACTCTCTTGCTCTCTTGTGGTGGATGGCTGAGAAGAATATTATTGGCCTAATTGGCTTGAATTAATTTATTTCTGTTTTCTCCTGTTGGGCCCACGGCTTTCAACCGCAAGGATCCTGTCAAAGATAATAACAAAGGGAATTATTTAAAAAAAAGAAGTAAACAACACAATAATACAATAGAGTACACCTTTACATGGTTTGGCACTTTGGCCTATCTTCATAGGAACCAATAGGAAAACAATCCACTATATCAAACTTGGAGATAATACACATGGAAGAAAGTAAAAAATTATCCCATAACCCCCTGAAGCCATTTTCATTTCCCTACAACCTTGGTAATCCACTATATCAAACTTTTGCCTAGCAGGCTAGCACACCACCCACACCCTCACCCTAACCTTGCAAATCCTTGTCATAAGCCAATAACACTCTCAGGAGTAAGGATCGCTCCCAACCCAACCCAACCGTTGGTTCACTCCTTTGAAGTCTTAGACAAACTCCTCTCTGTGTACTTCGTTTGACCAGCTACTTTTCCTAGCAATGCTGCCACCTTGGTTATCCTTGCAGTCTTTCAAGTTTTTTCACCGTCCCAAGAGATAGGACATGGTGTTTTTTTGGTTTTTGTTTCCCTTGCAAGTTGCTCCTCATGATTCATGTGGACTATGGAGGCTCTAGCGACCTATCAGGGACCAACCTTTTTTTCCCTGGTGTTAATTTTTTATTAGCTCAATTTAAGACTTTCCAGTAAGATGATTCTGATGTTCATGCCATTTTAGATTATGGTTTGAGTGGAAGCTTCTTTCCTTTTATTGTTGCAGAGACTGATGCTTGTTCTGAGATTTGCATATTGGAGAGAATGATCAAGGAGGACATAAGAAAATCAAAACAAGGATCCAAGCCTAGACTTCCAACATGAAATCAGTTGGCTTCTTCATATATGCTGCTGGAGACTGAGATCATCTCTGATGCAGACCACTTGTTGGATCTATTTCCTTTCTAATGGGTCAGGGGAACCCGGAGTTTTCCAAGGGCTTCTTGTTTAGACCTGATGTTGTTGGTCCTAGCAGTTTGACTCATCTGCACATAGCTGCCAGTGGGAAAGTCTCTGAGAATGTTTTGGTGGCATTTTTCGAAGATCTGGGAAAGGTAGGAGCTCATCCTTTTTAATATATTCCTTTGATTTTATTCTTTGTGTCAACAAACTGTATACTACTCACGGACGGTAGTCAGGTCAGGTTGGTCTAACATCCAAGTTGAGTCAATTTTCAGTGAAAGAGCAAAGGCAAGCAGATCAACTGAAACCGGCCAAAAACTTGTCAGCTTTCAGACCCAGAATCTTGTATCACAATTTGTGCCTGGGAACTGCAAGCAATGCAAGCACAGGCAAGATTGTGGCTATGAAAGCACAGCACTCACATACAGGTCCGCAACACCCTTTTCGGCGGCCATTGCTGCAGTTTTTGCTTGTGTAGCGCTGCTCTTCCAAAGCTCACCTAAAGTCTATGTTTTCAAGCCCTTCAGCTGGGAATTCCTATAATATAGAACCATGCAGGTTTATATATTAGCTTTAAAATCTTCTACTTCTACAATTTTGTAGAAAACATAATTCTACGATCGTTGACTGATCTATTTTTCTTTACTTTTGAGCTCACATAATAAGTGATATGTCATCATTTTTTTTAAAATTATAATAGATTTATAATACGTCAATGTTGCTCTTAGTTTATGTTGGAGATTTTGTACTCTTCTTTTATTTTTTCATACAAACTATTGGATATAATAAATGAATATAATGAATTATTAAACATAAAATAACAATTTTTTTTTCAAATCATATACCGTGTCTATGGTATGGTGGCAATAATACTCTCTAGTGGGGCTTAAATGACTTAATTGCTTGATTCTTTAAGGAAGAAGCTAAGGTCCTATCAAAAGATATCAAAAAATTCTCCAGGATGGAAGCAATTTGCCAGAATGGAGGAATATACCGGTATGCTCATGTCTGGTAAAAAAAAAATTGTGGGCCATGTGAGCACTCTGCCTAGTATGACGCATTTGTCGGTATGGGTTTTCTTTGCCAGGATGGAAGGACCGCTGCCCAAGGAAAGTACTCTTGTCCAGCTGCTGGATGCAGTTGCTGGAACTGCTGTCGAATGTAGCCATTTTCATGCTGAAGAAAGCAGCTATTTTATTATTTTTTGATGCCCTGTGGGATGTAGCATGCTCTTAACTTAAGTCTCCTACTGACTCTGCTGATTTTTAAGTTTGTGCTGGTGTTCGTTAAAGAATCTTATCCATTTTGCAGGACTATATTTTTGTTTTATTTTTTTGGTGCCATGTGATGTACTATTGTGCTCGGGATATACCCTAATGTTTATATTTTAACTCTAAGTCGAAACAACACATGGAGATAAATCATAGATTACGTATTTTTTTTAAAATAAATTTTTTACTTACCAAAAAAAAGATATTAAAAAATTTAGTTATAAAAATAACACTATTAAAATGATAATTAATAAAAAAATTTAAAAATTGAGGTAAGATTAACAACATATTTGGTTGGAGGGAGTAGCATTTCTATTCCCTTCTTATTCTCAGTGGAATAAAAATTTTACTATTTGATTGTATTTTTCTTATGAATAACAATTTTCAAAAAAATAGTTATTTCCTTATTATAAGGAATAGTTATTCCCTGGTGGAAGAAGACATTTTTTTCCCGGATAAGAAGGAAAAGCTATTCCCGCACAATTTTTTCAATATCCCAAATATGCCCTTGTTATACAGAAACCTTGTTTGATGAGAAGGAAAAGTGATTCCCTCCGCTCGCAGCCATTCTCTCTCGAAACCCTTCGCTTCTCTCTCTCGTAGCCACTCTCTCTCTCTCGAAATCCTTCGCTTCTCTCTCTTGCAGTCACTCTCTCTGTCTCTCGAAACCCTTCATCCTTCTTCAAAATCGTTCTCTGCTACTTTCACACTCTGTTTGAAATCAGAAACATCTGTTTGGGCATCTGATTCTTCTCGCATCTATTTGAGAATCAAAAGTATCTATGGGAGAATCTATTCAAAATCGAGGTACTGATACTTTCGAAATCCTACGTTTCACTTTGAGATGTATTCGATTCGAAATCGGTTGTGTTTGAATGAATCATTTATTGTTTTGATGTGTTTGATTGAATTAGTTGTGGCTATTGATATGTTTGATCGAATCAATGAAGTGTGTATAGAGGGAAAATGGGAACCTACGATAGTAATAAAATGTTGATCCCCACTCCCGGCTATTTTTCCTTTCTGTTTCTGCTGCTTCCTCATCCAGTGTGGTGTCCCACATCGAATGGAGAGGGGAACGAAGCGTGCTTTATAAGCCGTGGAGATATTTTCCTTGTAGACGCATTTTGGGAGCGGTGGAGGCTGTCTGCCAGGAACAAAACAGTGCGGGCTGGTTTGACTTGGGACGCTGTGAAGTTCTCCGGCCCAAAGTAGACAATATCTACAGGCGGGTTGCTCGAGGACGCTACAAATGGTATTAGAGCCAGGGCTCGGTTCGGTGTGTCAACGTGGACGCTGGGCTCCCAAGGGGAGTAGATTGTGGTGTTCCACATCGGATGGAGAGGGGAACGAATCGTACTTTATAAGCCGTGTAGACCTTTCCCTTGTAGACACGTTTTGGGGGTGGTGGAGGCCGTTTGTCAGGAACAAAACCTTGCAGACTGGTTTGGCTTGAGACGCCGTGAAGTTCTCCGGCCCAAAGCGAATAATATCTACAAGTGGGTTGCGTGGGGACGCTACATCCAGCACTTCACTCCTCTTCCAGCAATATCAATTCTTGCATGGTATCAGAGCCGCTGGGATGAGGAAGCGGCAGCATGACATTGAGAAAATGATCTGCATACTACTGAAAATGAGGAAGCCTCTTGGACTAGGTAGGGCTACTACTAAAGCAAACTGTTTGATTATTTAGTCAGTTTCGAAATAATCTGCATACTGGGATTGAGAAAATTGTTGAAAAGTTTCTTTTAGCAACTGAAAATATTGTCTAAAGTACTTTTTTATTATACCTGTCAAATTCTATGGCTGTGGTCTTCTTTGCCACATTTAGCGTATTTTTTTTGATAAAATTTTCTTCTTGTTTATGATGCTGAACACCATGTTTTTCGGAAAGTAATTTTTGGTTGATGTGCTAATCTTATTTGAATAATTTGTTATTCCTATTGTTGGGCAATGTGCTTATGTGGAGAATTTTTATTCCTTATATTTGTATATATTGTGATTTGTTATTACAGTTCATGGATCAATTACATTCCAATTTTTCCAACAACAAGAAAATGAAGATAGCGGTCATTATAGTACAATGGATTAAAGTTTGCTATACTTTTTGGTCGAGTTGTACAATGGTTGATGACGAAGCTCTTGTTGCCAGTATGGCCGAATTGTACAATACTGGTACAGATAATACTGATAATAATTTCAAGTCGGGTTACTTACTTGAGTTAGAGAGGATTTTACGATAAAAATTATCAAATTTGTCTTTGAAGGCAACCCTACATATTATTTTTAGGATAAAGACGTTGAAAAAGGATTAAAATATCGTATATGATGTGATAAAGGGTACGAATACTTCTAGATTTGGGTAAAATGATTCACGAAAAATGGTTATTGTGGAATCACACGTGTGGAATGCATACATATCGGTATGGTATCCGTTTTTTCTTATTAATTGCTTCTTAGGATTACTTGTTAATTTAGCATCTATTACATATTATCAGTGAGTGTGATATTTGCTTTGTGTTTGGAGATAGAGTCACAATGGAGCTACTATTTGGAGAAAGAAGTCATTTTTGTATTTTAAAAATTTGTCAATGATCTATAGTAAAGACCATGCAACAGTGGCAGTTGCGCAAACTGGCGAAGTCATCATTGAGGGGATGTAGCTTAATGAATCAGAGAATGAGCAGTGGAGCGTAAATGATGTTTTGGAAGTGAAAATTGAAGACTTACTCGGCACTAATGATTCTCAAAGTTAAAGTGTACCGCATGTGTCAATTCCAATTGAACCGGGAATGTCTAAGGGAAGAAAATGGAAGGCTAGTATAGGTATGGTAAAACTAGCGGATTGTCTTATCCACGCATTTGATACATTGAGTACAAATATTAACAAGCTCAGTGAAATGTTGAGCAAAAGCTTAGAAACCAACATGTAGGAGCAAAAGACGGTACAATTATATACTATGTTGGCTTAAATTCATTCATTACCGATGAGTGAAAGAAATGCAACATATATAAAATGCCTACCTGATCCGACACTTATGGTGGGCCTACTTAGTGTTCCACCAGAACAAAGATTAAAATTTATCAAACAATTTATATTGTAAAGCACGTGGTTATCAAACAATTTGTACATTTTCTTTTTCTGCAAATCCTGAATTGTAATGAATGGTTGTGATATTTTAAAGATTAGATTTTGTTTAATATGCTGCATGAGATACAAAGCTGATGTAGGTTTTGAGCTTCCTTTACAGTTGTTAGCATGAGGTACTTTTCATTAAAAGTATTTACATATTGTGCTGATGCATGTTTAATATGCAAGTTTAAAGTTGATGATGATTTTAAAATTTAAATTATTTACATATCTTGCTCTACTATAGCCAGCATGCTAATTGAAATTTACAGTTTGGAGCTTGATGATAATTGTACAGGAATATTACTATCTGACTTGTATGCATTTTTATTGAATTTTTTAAAATTTAATTGTATATAATTTTTGCATAATAATTGTGAGGTTCCGGGTTTATGGGATGGATAGTTAAGGAATAATCGTCGTCTTAGTAATTAATTATAGATCGATTGAACGACGTAGGGACGTGTATAA
>JAOVVI020001744.1:0-20622 GCA_028571085.2 Nepenthes alata
GTTGATGGCCCTTACATTGTTGCTGAAGTAATCTCGCCTCTCCCATAAATTTCACAGCTATTCATTTCACACACTTAGACAATGTGAGTGTCTGTTGCATGCGTGGCTACTTTTAGCAATGTGAGTCGTTGTCCTTCTTAATATGAGCAGCTGTGTGGAATTATTTGTAAATAAAATATCTCTCTATAAATAAATTTTAAAATAAAGTTGATATAAAAATCCTCAATTGATAGGTATTTTGACAGCATTTACGCTATATCTCGTGTCATTGTTGGGGCATCAATAATTTTCAATATTTTTACATTTTTTATCTCTTTATGATTTTTTAATTTATAATAGTCACTTATCTCTTTATTTGCATAGAACTTAAACATATATATATATATTTATATATCAATTACTTGTGAAAAATACTCTTAATAAATTTGGATTGAAGTAACCTATAGGATTGAAGATTTTATGGGTGGCTAGAAGATGGATTGGTGTAAAAATTTTATTGGGTTCGCCCTAATAATTAGTTCATTTTTGTTAGAAATCTCATGCCAAATACGATATTTGAGATAGCGAATACCTTGCCTGTTGACTTAAAAAGTGTTGCATGCTTTTAGAAGTGATACGCATAAGAGATTGTAGATTTTCTTGATTCGATAGTTGTACCGAGTGTTTTATGTTGAACCTTTTTGTTATTTTTGGTTCAGTGATTTGAGTTAGATTGTTTTTTTTCTTTGATCTTATTATGATTGTGTGATTTAAAAGATGATTATTTGTACAATAATCTGGTTGATTTATTCAAGTTTATTTAATTAAAAAAAATTAATGAAACTTAGCAAGCTTTTTTAAAAAATAAAAAATAAAAGGGCTTGGAATGTTTATTATGTGTTCTAATTTGTTATTAGAATTAATCGCCTATGGTTATGTGAATTTTCTACAATTTAATACGTGCTGACTTTTTTTTTTTGGGGGGCGGGGGCTTAAAATATAAACAAATGTCATTTTCTATAGAAGAATAATTTTACGAAAATAAGTTTTATTTTCTTTACTTTTTTTTTGGTGTTTGGTGGTGCAAAAAATACTTTTAATTTTTTTTAATGGTTCATATTTTTAGAAAACAAGTAAACAAAAAAATTCTATTTAAAAAAAAAAGTATTAAACGTTAGAATATGACTTCTTATTTTCAGAATAAAAAGTCATTTATCATAATTAATTAATTATTAATTTTAATTAATAAAATTTTGCCCACACACGGGCATTATAAGCCAAGAGCATCCATAATCGGGCCGTCATTCGCCGACCGGAAAACACCCCAACCCCTTCCTTTGGTTGCCATCTGGTGACACTCTCGACCCCACAGTCGCCGCGGAAAACTCTCCAACACTATATATATTGGATTCAGGGGGGGGTCCTTCTCCCATCGGATCCATATATATTATTTTGCACCACCGTTCATATCTCAATTTAAAAGTCAAGAAAAGAGGCTTCTTATAATCATTTATGGGTGTTTAGATGTAAAATATTTGTTCATATCCAATAAGATGAAATAATCAAGTTATAGCCAAAGACGATATAGTGTGTCTTTCTGAGCTATGAGGAAGACGAATTGAGATACAAACTTTATGACCCAATTGAGAGAAAACTTGTTCGATTAAGAGATTTAGTATTCATTAGGGATGAAACGATTAAAAATATTGGCAAGAAGACCAAATCTGATGCTGGCCGGATGAACAAAGTAAGTGTTAAAATCGTCCATCTAATACCTTTGCAAAATGAGGACAATGGCATAGGAGTGACCGGAGAAAATAACGAGGTAGATACAGCACCTGACGAATATTAGGATGAAGTCACTACTCAATCGGTTGAGAAAATTTCTGTCCGACGATCCTTAAGGAACAGGCAGCCGTCTGTCCGTCTGCCATCTAGTGAGTATATCCTATTCACTGATATTGGAGAGTTTGAGACTTTTAAAGAGGCTATGAAGGATGAGAATAAAATGAGATAGTTAGAAGTTATGTCATGAACCCGAACTAAATAGGTCAATTTAAATAATTAATTATCATTTTTAAAATTTAAAATATCAAATAATTTTAAACAAATAATACTAAATCCAAAACTTGAGTGTGATAAACTAAATATATAAATCAACAAAATTAAATTTACAGAGGACTTTATCGGATAATCGTTCAGACCAAATAAATATAATCTGCTCTACAATTAACGTAAGGGATGTAATAATTTAATCAAAAATTATAATCAAGTAGAACAAAATAGCCGAACTATTTTTGAAATACAACCATGGGTCTATACTCAGTCAATTTCATAATCTGATCACATAAATATCAATTTAAACCATAATAGAACCAAAACTCATCAAATTAGACGAATGATTGACAGATCACAACCATAGTCCTACCATGCATTCGAATCTTCTACTCTAAATAAAAAAAATAAAAAAGGTAAGCCTAATACTTAACAAGTATCACAATTAGACGAAAAAAGTTTAATAAATCAGAGAGAATGTTAAATGGATAAAAATCTATTTAAATGACAGGATAAATTTAAATCACCGATAAGATAAATCAAATGAAAAATTCAAGATCCAAGGTTCAAAATTTAATGATAGTCTCATATACAAATCAAATATCAAAATCTAAAATAATTATCTAAATTATAAAATAGTCATCATCAAAACGTATATATATATAAATAAAATAGAAGTGATACAAATCAATTCCAATAGGTAATTAGCCAATTCTAAAATTTAATCCGAGTCTAAGTCTGAGTACGAGTCCAAGTCCGAATCCAAATCCAATGCTCGATCAGCTTATAATTTTGGGTAGAATTTGATAGTCGGATGATCTAATAGCTTGCACAGAAATTAAAATAGTATCACAGTAAATAATTTAAATGTCCGGATTAAGACATATAGTCAAAAATAATTTGTACGAGATATACTAATACCCAATTGAGAAAAAAATTGATAAATTTTAAACTCAAGTCTAAAATCCAAATTCAAAGCAAAGTCTAATATAAATCAATACAAAGATACAAATTATGTATCAAGTTTGAGTTCCGATTATTTAAAGACTAGCTTGACAATGAGTTACACATAATCCGGATAACTTTAGATAAAATCAAATGTAATTAGAATAGCATGTATTACCACCCATGTACTCTGTACTAATGGGTAAGATCGCTCACTATTATTTATCACGCATAACTTTAGGTATAATTTTTAAACTTGTCAGATATATTAGGACATCCGAATATATTATAATATCAAATTAAATTATCTAAATGGGATTAGTTACTACTCCAAACCTTTCCTACCAATAGAAAAAAATTTTAAATAATAAAATATCTCTCCGTTGGAAGTTGATCAGATTATCAAATACTCCAAATCTAAATATAGTGACCATGACCCGGCACGTGTATATGACTGTATAGCCAATGTAAATATACTCATTTTTATATAAATATACTGATATAAAAATATACAATGTCTAATAAATTTTTTAAACTTTTAGAAAAATATTAAACCCTTTAAAATCATAAAATCCAATCCAGTAACATTCAATTTAGCCAATAAAGTACATATACATGCCCAAATTAAACAGATCGGGCAGATAAAATTACATGTATGTTAGTAAAAATTTTAAATAATATCTAAAATATTTTAGATATTAAATCAGATCAAAGATGGAGTTTACAGATACTGGTCTTAACCTCATACTTTACAGACTAAAGAAATAATATCCCAAAATACTCGAACAAAACCATTTCTCTCATTGCCATCGCATCCTCTCGCAACAACGCCCCTTTCTCTCTCCTCTGTGTGGCTTCTACTGCACGCCGTCACCACCCACGTTGTCGCAGGTGACTGGCGACCATCGTCGCTGCTAGTCATTGGCGGCCACCGTCCTTCCCCGGTGAGCCTCTCTCTCCTCGTCGCGCGAAGCCCACACCTCACCCGCGTTCTCTTTCTCTCCTCTACGCGGCTCCTCTACCGCTGCTGCTGCTGCACGACACCACCGCATTAACTAGCCACCTCTGTGAATGGTCATCACTGGCCCCCTCAGTGCCACCTTGTCGGCGCCATTGCTACTAATGCTGCCGACAACTATCATCGGCTTCCTTAATGGTCTCACCTCTACCACTCAATCACCACCGACCAAACTTTCTGTCGCCGACAACCACTGACATCATGCCGTATATTGTCGTCACGAGGCGCTGGCCGCCTCTTTCTTCCTCTCCCCTCCTTCCCTCTCTTCCCCACACCAAAACCCTCCCCTTTTTTTCTCTCCCTAATCCTAATCTTTATCTCCCTTTTTTTCTTCCTTTTTGTTATATATATATATATATATAATTTTATATATATTTTAATTTTTTTCTTTTATTTCAAAATCAAAACAAAGATTCGAGCGATAGTACGAGCACAACTTGGGCGCCAACCTGAATGATCCAAATATCATTTCGAATTTTATGACATTAAATTAATTTTTAACTACGTCTAAATTATCCAAAATTATAATTAATATTAAATTAATTCGAATAAAAATTCAGAATATTACAAACCATAAAAACTAAAATGAGCTCTATCCATAAAAATTACACTTTTGATTTGACAGAGCTGTCTAAGAAAAAGAGAGCCCTAAAGAATAAGTGGATCTTTCGTTTAAAGACTGATAAAAATACCACACAATCGAGGTACAAGACACGACTAGTGGTAAAAGTTTTTAATCAATAAAAATGGGTTGATATTAATGAGATATTTGCCCCTGTGGTGAAGATGTCTTCCATAAGGATTGTACTGGGCTTTACTGTTGCTCGAGATTTGGAGGTGGAGCATATAGATATCCGAACGACTTTTCTCCATGGTGAATTTGAGAAAAAAATTTATATGGAACGGTCTGAATGATTCATGGTTAAGGAGAAGGAGAGACTTGTCTGTCTGTTGAGGAAGAGGTTGTACGGATTGAAACAAGTTTTTCGACAGTGGTATAAAAAATTTGAGTCAGTTATAATTAATCGGGGATACCAGAAGACTATTTATGACCACTGTGTATTTTCATAAAGATTTTTTGGGGATGACATGCTGATCATTAGACGCAATGGCTCGAATAAATGAGTTGAAGGAATAACTTGGGCAGTTATTTGCCATGAAGGATTTGGGGTAGATGAAATAAATTTTTAATGTCAGAATTATTCGCGACCGAAAGGTTGGGAGATTGTGGCTGTCCCAAAAAAGTTACATTGAAAAGGTGTTCTAGCGTTTCAACATGAACAAGTCCAAACTTGTGAGCACTCCATTAGCAAAATATCATAGACTGAGCAGTCATTAGTGTCCGTCCTCAGATGCTGAGAAAGTATATATAAAAGGCGTGACTTACTCATCAGCTAAAGGAAGCTTAATGTATGCATTGGTATGCACAAAATTAAACATAGCACACGTTATTGGTACAGTGAGTCATTTTTTGTGTAACCCAAAGAGGAAGTATTGGTCGACTGTCAAATAAATTATGAGATATATCCAAGAAATATTCAAATTGTGCCTGTATCTTAGAAGTGATGAATCTCAGTTAGTGGGATACTCGGATACTGACATGGCCGGGGACGTTGACTCTCGTAAGCCCACCTCAGGATACTTGATGAAATTTATTAGATTAGCAATTTTCTTACAATCTAAGCTGTAGAAGTGCATCTTCCTTTTTACCACTGAAGCCGAATATATTGCAGTGATAGAAACTTGCAACGAGATGTCGTGGATGAAGAAAGTTCTTCAAGAATAAGGCCTCAGATAGAAACAATATGAAATACTTTGTGAAAGTCAATGTGCGATATATCTTTATAAAAATTTCTCATTCCACTCTAGATCGAATCATATTAATATTTAATACCATTGGGTGAGAGATGTTATTGCAATGGGCTTGCTGTCATTGGAGAAGGTCGAGATTGAAGAAAATGATGCTGATATGATGACCAAGATTTTATCGAAAGGTAAAATTGAAGCCTGCTGCAACTTACTTGGGCAGACGGACTCTAATTTTTCACAGTTGTGAGAAAAAGTTTGTTGGGGGTTACTCCCGTGTAAAAGTCTTAGTAGTTGGAGGATTTGGACGGAGTACGAGGACCTTGTGTGCTACTAAGATCCGCGGACTTGTGTGCTGAATATCTGTAGGCTATATACAGACTAAACACAAGGAATTCCAATCAACGGTGTTGATTGAGAGTTTTAGATGGATAAAAATGACCGATCAAATATGTGTTTTGATCAACATAATGTTGACATGTTGAAGGTATAAAGTTTTGTTCAGCATTGTCCAAGGATGACAATCGGTCGGTCAACGGGGCGTTAACCGACCAAATGAAGAAATCGGTCAACGGCGCATTGTCTGGCCAAGAGAAGAAAACGATCGATAGAATATTGGTCATTTTTGAGGAAATTCAGAAGGATGCCAGCTCAGAAGATTTTCTGAGCATGCGTGATTTTAGAAGATTATGCACGATATCTAGGAGCCGTTTTTGTGTAGAGTATCTTTATATTATTGATATGAATAAATTTTATCAGGAATCGAATATACTACAAATTGTCATAATATATGCGTGCCTATATTAAAATGAAGAAGTGTGGGTGAAAAGTTTTTCAGTGTATGAGATAGATGAGAGAAAGAGTTGAAGAAAATAGAGTTGTGAGTGAAATACAAAATGTGTTATTCTTTGTATACTTGTACTCTTTTTTTCGTTTTCGCTTCAAGTGGTTGTGTAGTCATGTGTAGTATGTAATCAATCTCATATAGTGAAACTTATTTATGAACTGAATGTTTCGTAATTTTTTTTCCTTATTTGAGAAGAATTTTTCACGTAAAATTTTTTTTGTTATTATTCTTCTTTTTCTTCTTTATTTTTCCTTTTACTGTATGAGTTTGTGGTGGTAGTCAGATGCCATCTACCCCAACATAGCTCTCCAACACTAAGCTAAATATATATATTATTTTGCACCACTGGTTATCAATATTTTTGAATTTTATATTTGTGATAATGTAACTGTAAAAAAATAAAAATATAAAAAATAAACGGCTGTTGATAAATTGAAAATGGAATGAAGCTTCTTTTTTTTTTTTTTGTAAAATAGTTCATAACCATGATATAATTAAAATTTGCTGATGAGATTGGTATAAAATTTATATAAAAAATAATAATAATAAATATATATATATATTTAAAATATTCTGATTTTATAATATTATCCATTTAAAAATATATTATTACAAAATATTACCATATGTATTTTACTATATTTGGCATCTCTTTAAATTTAAGTAGGTAAAGTAGAGACTGGCTTGAATTTAAAAATTAGATCATGAAAGCATCCTCTCGCATGAGATTTAGTAAAAATATTAGCAGGTGCTTCAACTGATGGTATGTAGGGATGATGTGGATTGTTTTGCCAAATATGTTGACGAATAAAATGACTACCATTTTAATATGTATAATACGATTATTAAATATATCATTATAAGTAATTTGTATGACACTTTAATTATTACAATGTAAGATAATTATGTTAGATGTGTAACATTCATACCTTCTAATAGCCAATGTAATCAAAGAAGCTCAACAGTTATATTGGCTAGGGTATGATATTTTGCTTCCGTACTTAAGCGTGCCATGACATATTATTTTTTATTCTACCATGAAATAGATGATATTTTCAAGAAGAAATAATATCTAACGATAGATCATCGATTAGTAAGATCATCTACCCAATCTGCATTAGAAAAAGTAGTGTAGAGGTGAATAAGTAGAGAATTAAAGATCATGAAGTAAGGATCATTTAATATATTAAATAATATAAATTACAGTAGTATAGTGAGTAGATCCCGGTATGGTAATAAAATGACTAATAAGATTAATTGCATTATGTAATATCCGGGTGAATAACCGTAAAAGAAAAAAAAAAAGCCTGCTTACTAATTTTCAAGAATGTATAACATACGGAGAAGAGGAATTGTCAAATGGACTTAGTTTGACATTTAGTTTTAACAGAGAATGAGTAGTTATATTATTAGTAATTGCAACACGAGTAAGTTGATATGAGAGATACTTTACTTAAGAAAGATAGTATCTATCATAATACAATGTGATTTTAATGCTAAAAAAGTAACTAAAATTATTAAGAATTTTTACTGTTGATGAATAAACGTGTTGACATTATGAATTCTATTACAATTGTCGTTAATAATAATTATATCATCAACATTGTAAATTCAATCACGATCATCGCTAATATTAATTATATCATTAACATAAAGTAAAATAAAAATAGTGTAATATGGCATTATATAAGTGAAAAGAGCGGAGTTATTAGCACTTGATGTGAAACTTATTTTGGCAATAATAAAACTAAACTTGGCAAACTAAATTTTAGGAACTTGTTTGATGCCATATAATGTGCAGCAATGACGGTAGATTTTATTTTGAGGATGATCATATCCAAGCGGGGGCTGCATACAGACTTCTTTGGTAAAGTCACCATGAAAAAAAGATATTCTTAACATCGATTTAGAAAAGTGCCCGTTGGCAAATGATGATGACAACAATTAAAGAACGAATAGATTTGAAATGAGCCACATGTGTATAATCTTCTCATGATCAATCTTATACTCCTAAATAAAACCACGAGTCATAATATGAGATTTGTAATATTTCACAGAGTTATCAGATTTAGTTATGGTCTTATATATCCACTTCCTTCCAATTACTATTTTTTGGGAGGCAAGTTAACCAAATCTCATATCTAGTTTTTTTCAAAGGTAAGAATTTTATCGGATATTCCTTATTGCCGATAAAAAAAATTAGCTTCTTAATGTGTAATTGGTTCATATAATATAACAAGTACTAAAAAATAATTAAAGCCATGTCAATAAGAAGGGAGCTCATATATTCAAGTAAAATGATAAATAGGAAAATTAGTGAATGTGTGGCTCCTTAGATCTATTGATGGAATAACTGTATCCTTGGAAAATGCCAAAGGATCGTGTATTGCAATTAGAAAAAAAATATATCAGAGATTGAAGTAGTAGAAACAGAATCAAGAAATAAGTAGAGTAACAACTTGGTGAAGACTTTAGAGCATGCCATAGGTGTGGGATATTTTATACTTGCATAAGAAGACATGATGAAAGAGACGAAGCCTATTAAAGATAGACTCACAAAATTAATATCCTTTATATTTAATGTCATACATAAAAAAGCAATATAAATGAGTTCAAAATTATAATTTATTTTGTTCAAAAAATTAAAGGAAAATAAAACAGATACATCTAAAGACATTGAAAAGATTATAATAAGATAGTTTACCAAAGAGATGTCATATGAAAATTGATTCTGA
Organism: Nepenthes alata; assembly: GCA_028571085.2. Classification (NCBI taxonomy): domain Eukaryota; kingdom Viridiplantae; phylum Streptophyta; class Magnoliopsida; order Caryophyllales; family Nepenthaceae; genus Nepenthes; species Nepenthes alata. Next base: position 9,386 of record JAOVVI020001744.1, read on the forward strand.
ATAGTCAAGAATAAAAAGCGATTAATGGTGTAAGTTATAATAAGAATAGCCTATTTTGAAAATTCTTCTAATAGAAAAGTTTAGATAAGAAGGGATTGGATATTATTAAGAATATGACAAAACTTTTACTAAATATAATCATTTTATTGGGATGTGTTTGGGTAAGATTGTTGATATATGATGCCGTGTGATTCAATGGTATCCAGGAAGAATGATTCACTATATTATTTAATATTGCTAGATTTAAAAATTTTGGTTTATTTTAAAAATTGAATATATATATCGTATTTCAAAATTTTTGATATCTTTTAGACAAATTTGATCAATGATGTAAAAGATAAATCTATTCATAATAAGAGAGATCATCAATTATAGTAATAAAATATTGTTATCCCTCTAAGTAGGTATCTGTACAAAACTCTAAATATCAAAATAAATAAAATTAAAATGAGTATAAAAAATAGATTCATTATAATTAAAATACATTGTATTTATCAAACTGATAAGACATACAATTAAAAAATTTATGTTTAAATGTTCCTAAATAACCTATAAATACTAACAATTAAATATTTAAATTTTATATATGTCCAAAGTAATAATGTCACAGATATTTAGCTAGTTTAGAGTGTAGTAATGGTGCTGCAAATATGAGAAGAAACATAAAAGTGAGTTGAATTGAAATAGACATCCAATTCTACGGACTATCCTATCCAGTTGACTTGTTATTATATATCACAATCATGCAAAAAAAATAATATTCTAAATCGATGTCACATAGTTATCTTACAAATAATAATGAATAGGATAATAAATATATAAGATAAGCATTTGTTATAAAGAGGGAAGTTGTAAAATTATAATCACTATGATTAGCATGCATATAGTATCCATTGGTTGTATGGATTTTTGGTGTACTAAAGGCTGCAATTTTGTTAATAAATTAGTTTTGGTATGTGATTACTATTTATAAAATTTATTATTAAGGAGGGCTTACATAGAATAGCAGATTGAACGGATGTAGAGATAAAACTTGCAAGAAATAGAACTTGATTGACAATTTTGTCAGGATTCTCAATGGATAGAATAGAGGATGAGGCAGTTGAGTCTGATTTGGATGATTTAGTTTCAATGATGGCCATCATTCAAAATGAGGTGGTATTTTAATTCCTATCAGAGTGCTTTTTGATGAAGCTTTTACATAACCGTGTTGATATATATTTAGATTATATAATTATTAATTATCTGACATGAAATTTTGATAAGAAAATTGAGTACCTAAAATTTGTCAAAAAACTCACAAGAACTATCTTCATATGATGTATTTCTTTAGAAATAACATAACAACGGCACTGTCCGGTAAGTGTCGATGATGTGTATATAATAGTGAGGCTATGGTACATTCAGCTTTGTTACAAAGAGTCACAAGAAATTAAGTAATACAAAGTTCATCATGATAATTTACAATATTTTTAAACTCTATTGAAGAATGCCATTGTCATTTAATTGATATAAACTGATATTTTAGAATAACAATTACTTATTGATTGTCCAGATTCCTTAATTTTATGTTATACATCATGCATAATCTTATATTGATGACCAAAACCCGCGAATAAATAATGTTATTGTAGCAAGTTTCACACATGTTTTATAACTTTAAGTCGACCAAACAATGTATTAATAAATAAAATCGATATATTAGCAAACCTAATTTAATGGTTAATGCTATCCTATTTTTTAACATATTCAATACAAATCGAGTCTATTTCAAAGGTCACTTATCGCATTTGCTTTTATTATTTCTTGACAACTCACTATAATTTTCAAGCTTTGAGAAAGATGCACATAGAATTAACCCATTGATTATAATTTGGGCCATTGAGAATAATTTGTATGGGTTAGAACACATCATTTTGTAGTGGTGTCATTAGATGAGTGATATCGAATGGACTAACAATAAATCAGCTGTGGACTGTTAGTCATGCCATGTGAACAGTCTGTGGAGAGTGCACAGTAATGGAATGCACTGTTTCCACAATGCCAGGTTGCTAATTGCAGATAAAATGCAGCATTTTGATGTTTCGATGCATAAAGAGTAGCATTTCAATGAGACGCTAGAGGCGCGTCTTCGACAAATGAAATGCAGCATTTTACACATTGTAGTTGAAAATGCTGCGTATTAATGAGGACAAATAGCGAGTTAAAATAACTATTAAAGAATTAAGCAAAAAAATTAGTGATCATGGTCTAGTCGTTACCTCAACCTTGAGGGGAATTAAGGTTCCCCAAGTGACTCTCTCCCACTCCTCCTTTTGCCCTACCTCTTTCTCCTTGGAATCTCAAGCCCCAGTCGCCCTGTAGAAAGCTATGCACAAGGATGAGGACTCTCTCAAGCAAAAATAAAAAAAAAATGTTGTACGAAATACTTTTTTAATGCCTTAGAAAAAAATAGAATCGTAGAAAGATTATCTCGTTTATTAAAGAAAATAGCTCTCTCATTTCTTTGACTTTAAAACTTGTGAGATCATTGTTGATTACTTCTTGAAACTTTTTAGAAAGCCTCATGCAAATAATCTTGCTAATGCCATGGCCATGCAGCCCTTCATCTTAAAGGTTGTCCCTCGAACCATCTTTACTGCCTTGTTTCTATTCCCTCTCTGGACGACATCTAATGAGTTGTATTTAGTTTTAGGGGACTCTAAAGTTTCAAATTTGGATGGATTTTTGCCTGCTTTCTTTAAAAAATCATACGACATTCTTAGCCACCTTATTTTTTATGCGATCATGAATTTCTTTTGAAATGGGCATCTTCTTTGATAAACTAATTGCACCACAATCTATCTCATTACAAAAGTTAAGTCCCCCATTATGATTATTGATTTCAAATATATTATTTACTGTAAAGTCATCTATAAAATTATTGTAAAAAATATTGCTAATAGTCTTAAATTAGCTCTCCTAGCCCTTATGAATCCCTACCAAAAAGCTTTTATAGATGGCAGGCACGTTAGTAATAACATTCTCCTATCGAGAGAATTACTTCACAAATAATATTTAAACAAAAAATCACACTAATGTGCCTTGGAGGTCAATATCATAAAAGCCTTAGATTTGATAAAATAGGAATTTGTCATTTATTTGTTGAAGCTGATAGGTTTCCTGGCTGTTTTTGTCAAATGGATCAAGGAATGCATCACCTCCCTTCCCATATCTGTATCAATGGAGAATCTACAAGCCTCTTCAAAAGTTGTAATAGGTTTTGCCAAAGAAACCTGATGTCTCATTACCTTTTTTGTCCTTTGTGTAGAGATTTTTTGTGGCATTATTAAAGTCAAAATCTCCTATAATTCAAATTTTTTGTATCACTAAAAATACAAAGATATTGAGACCACAATGCTTGATTTTGCTAGTGACATACTCCTCTTTTGTGGAGCTGATTGAGAGTTGGTAAAAATCTTTTATCAATGTCTTTGATTTTTTTTTTCAATCTCTCTAGTTTGACTCTTAACCTTTAAAAGAGCAAACCTTTCACACGCAAATGTAATAATTAATTTTCTGATATTATTAAGGGTATCATTAATTTTCGGGTGAATAATCTTCCAACCTGCTATCTAGATGCCCTCTTCATCTCATCCTACCTTACCATATATGATTGTTAAAGCTTAATTGATAGAATATTTATCAGGACAATATCATGGAAGAATTGCTAGCTCCCCTTTGGTGGTCACCTCTAACTTATCTCCTTAATTCTTATACATATTTAGAGTTACTGAACTTTCGTTTTTATTCTAACCAAATCTGTCCTAAAGAATATTGACTACATTTTTAGGAGATTTCCATAGCATGGGCTTGACTTAGGAAAAATCTCTACTAAGATTGCAATGGATGACATTTGTAAGCTCAAAAAAGAATGTGGCCATGGCTTCAGAGCACAATTGCTTGGAACAAAGTCCTCTTTGTCAAGCACTTATGGCATCTGTAAATAAGATATGACAATTCAATTTGTATAAATTGGATCAGACGCTAATATATAAAAGATTGATGTATTTGGACTGTAAAATTTTTAAATCTATTTCTTAAAATTTTCATAAAATTATGAAGCCACAAGACCCCTAGGTGCTTGATGTTCAATACCAGCTAGGTGCTATTATTGTTATTTTTTGACTATATCGCACTTGGTATGATTATATAATGTAGTATGAAAATTGACACTCTTATCTCGAGTGACTATTAGAGATGGTTACTTCTCACTCTTTTTTTTATAAGAACCTTTATTAGAATATAGCCTTTCTATGATCTCTATTATTCCTCTGTGGACTCAGTTTTCTAGAATCCTAAATTCAGTGGCTGCTTTTTTGTTTTCTTGACTTGAAAGAATTTTCAATCAGTAGATTTAGAGGTTCATTGGGCCTTAGTTTGGGTGTTTAGCCATCACCCTTCTCATACCTTCATTATTTCGTTGGTTATAAAAGACAGAGGAAAGATTCTGAATAGACACAATTTTCTCTATTTCTCCTTCTATTATATGTTTTGTAGGTTTACAGAGAAATCATTATACCATTTTTTATTCCAATGTGGAGTTATAAAGAATATTTAGAGAAATATCTAATCTAATATCAAATGTGTATAGCTATACATTGATTAGAGTAGAGCTATTAGATAGGCAATTATCAGATGATTTGCTAGCTCCTACTACAATATTTACTTTAGGTTGTCATGTGTAGCCACGATCTAATTCATTTAGAGAGATAGCAATGCCCATGTTTTTGAGGCAACATTCCACTTTAATGAGAATAGCACAAGTGGATCTGATATAAACATTCTATTTAGCAAGAATATTATCTACGACACTGCACCATCAAACCCATGATTTGGCAACATTTCAAAGCGATGATGTCAATGCATTTTTGTTTAGTTTCAGTCTTCCTCAGTGTGATACTTTTTGAAATTTTGTTTATCAGTAGTCTCAACTCATAAATATATCCAAATCCTATACAAAACACTTTTTTTGTAACATGTAAAAGTAATTACTTATAATATATACATATATATACAATGAATATTCATGGATGTTTGGTAAATCTTTTGAAGTAATATATATATATATATATATTGTTTAATTGAACATTCTCTAAAACTTTAATTTAAAAAAAATCCATTCAACTTCTTTAGAAATTAATGCTTTTATCAAGTTTTAATTCAAAATCCTTTAAACAATATTGCAAATGATACTTTTAGTGTAAAATATAAATAATACCGCCTAATTTTTATAATACATATTATTATAAAAAATTGACAGAAGTAAGCTATGAGTAACAAAAAACTAAAATAAGATTCTAACAAGTTAGTGTAATGAGACTTGTTCAAGAGAACTATCCTAACGTGAAAGTAAAGGTACTTATGTGATATGAATCGAAATCAAATCAATATATCTGAAAAATGAATCCATTAAGTGCTAACCAATTTCCTTTATTCTAACTTTTTAATAATATATTTAAAATTAATGAACAAGTCCTAATTAATATCTTGTTATTAACATTTAAATAACTCTAAATTAATATATACATGGAATTAATATAGGTTCCTAATCAACCCAAACTAAGTTATTAATACGATGGTAATAATCAAATGCACCAGAAAATTACAACAAAAAAACACAACCATAAGAGCATATGCAAATCGATTAAAAAAATCCACACTAAAAAAATAGTTGCTTGTAATGGTAACACTTCAAGGTATTCGACCCCACCTCGAGACCGAAAGTAATTTGAAAAAAAAAAGATGACGGAGAAATTTACCTGCCTAAGTCAAAGCAAAATATTTTTCTTGATCAAAGATGGTCCAAGCACCCTATAAAAATTAGTGTTGTAAGTTTCTTAAGCTATCTCAAAATATTTAATTTCGCCTTCAAATTTTCAAAAATTTAAGTTAGATATAAAAAAAAAGAAGAAGAAGAAATTTACCTACCTAAGTCAAAGCAGAATAATTTTCTTGATCAAAGATGGTCCAAACACCCTATAAAAAATTAGTGTTGCAAGTTCCTTAAGTTATTTAAAAATATTTAATTTCTCCTTTAAAATTGTAAAAATCTAGGTTAGATATATATATATATATATAAAGAAGAAGAAATTTATCTACCTAAGTCAAAGCAGAATAATTTTCTTGATCAAAGATGGTCCAAACACCCTATAAAAAATTAGTGTTTCAAGTTCCTTAGGCTATCTCAAAATATTTAATTTTACCTTTAAAATTTTAAAAATTCAAGTTAGATATAAAAACAATTTATATAAGATATTATTTTAACAGATAATATAGAACGGAGTATACTCAAAATTCACAAAGACTAGAGAGATTTAGAAATTAAAAGGCTTGCAAGATTCATAATATAGCATAGCAAATAACTTAAAATAACATAGCAAAGATTAGAAAGATGGAATAATAAATTACTTAAAATACAATAAAAGATTTAACAAAAACTATAATAATTAATGTGGCTAACACCCAGAAATTCAGACTGTAACAAAAGCAAGTTAGGGTTTTTAAGGTTGGATCAAATACCGTGGTGGTGGTGCTTTTAGGGTTTATGAATGATAATAATAATAATAATAATAATAATAATATCACTGACAAAGAAGCATATGCTATCGGTGGTCGTCCACCTACTTTAAGTAGAATTAATATTTTAGGTATCTACTCGTACTAAATTTTGGGTGGAAAACTAGCGGTGGTACCACTAAACAGTGGTCAATTAACAAATTAAAGGGTGTTATAAGGAACTCCAAATATATATTTAAATATATAGTTATGTTAATAAATCATTAAATGATGTATAATTATTATACATCATAATATCAAGTGAAATATATCATATATCTTTAATAATAACTATGCCTTTTAGTTATTAATGATGTTATAAAATGACATAATATTCTTAATGTATGGTGTTATAATTTTTCCTAACAAACCTTAGACTATGGGTTTAACCCAACAATTAAGATTGAAATATCAGAGGGACCAAAGATACGAATCCTACATTAATTTGATTAATTATAGATCATATAATACAAGAAAGATGGTATGAAATAACGTATGTACTATAGAAATATTATTCAACCTAACTTTAATTGTTCGGGACCATTTTCACAGGCATAAAAAAGGCACACAAATTGGATTAAAAAGAGGAAGATGACAAAGGAAAAGGACTTATCTTTTTTCTTGGTAATGGAGTGCGAACGGTCCTATTTAATTCGTTGTCTAAATTAAAGGAACATAAATGAATAAACATTGTCCTTTTTGCTAGGTATGGTAGCATTATAGATACTAAATTTTTACATAATAGTAACGCTGTTTTATTATGATTTAAAAGTATATATTTAAATTAAAAACATCAGATATATCTATTATACTAATGATAAAATTAAATATGTCTAACTTTCTGTATATTTTAAATTGATAAGGGCATAGACATTAAACTGTCTATTTTTAAATTTATCGATGGAGTCACGTTTTAGACGGCATATCGGTTTTTCCACCCTAGGGAAGGGATAGGGGATACAAGGTCCAATGGTAAAAATAAATCACATATTAATGAAGCTTATTTCCTTGGCAACAAGTTAATTGGTTTATTACAAACCCAACCCGGCCCGCACCCCGGCCAATAGAAAAACATGTTAAGTGACGTCGAGATTTGGTAGTTAACATTCTAATGGCATGAAAATTTAATTAATTCGGTCTAAAATATTATCAGATATGATTAAATTATATTTATATATTTGGAATATATGAATTTTATTACTTTTACAATATGAAATTTCTACATATCCTACACCATTAGAGGAGCATATGCATGTAAACATTAGGTTTAGGTTTTTTTTATTAGAGATCTTGTTCAAAAAATAAGGACTTTCAAAAAATAAAATACTTTGATTTAAATGAAAATCTTGAGAGACAGTTTCAATGCGTTTTATAATATTAATTTTCTTAATATAATATTTATTTTTTTACAAAATAAATAAATTTGTACAATTTAAAATAAAAAAACATGATAGCACTTAGAAATTATTTCTGTGAATAAATAATTTTTTATAAAATTTAGGTCTTGTAGAGATACCTAATTATTCAAAACTGATAGCTCACTTTTTTATAGTTAAAAATGATATCAAAATATTTGTCTAAATAAAGACTGATTAAACCAATTAAAATAATAGTTAGAAATTAAATTAATTGATAAAATTATCATCGATAATTTTTATTATTGAATAAGTGCCATGTGTGACCCATTAATACACGTTATGTATAAGCGTGTCATTCTAAAATGAGAATTTATAATCTTTATAAAATTAAATATCGGAAATACATCTATCTTTTGTTGTATGATCTTCTTTCTCTGATTTTTTTTTTTTTTTTGTAACTTTGTTTCATTTTTTTTTTTTTTTTTGGAGAGTTGGCAAGATGGAGCCCCTTCATCTTCTTTGCGACATTCACTCCACCATTAAAGTTTTAAGAAATATAAAAATCATGTATTTTTGGTTTTTCATTGCATTAACATATTTATAATTTTTTTAAAAAAACATTAACATATGTTTGAATTATTTTAAAATTAAAATTGTGGTGACATTGCTAGCTCTTTTTTTTTTTTCATCTCAACCTTTTGCCTTCACTCCGGTTCATCTAAAGTGTGTTTAGCTTAAACAATTATGAAGAAAAAAATAAAAATATTATTGCATCCCAAATTTTGATTGCCATACGGATTATGAAGCTTTTGAATTTCTCGTCATTTGGAGACTGTCGCGAGCAAATTCGGTATCCGTTTCTATTAACGTGAAACCTACACGACATAACTAATAAACAAAAAGTAAAAAATCTGGAGGGATTTCTCCCTTCGAAAATATTTTAATACTCAAGTCAACAACGTTCCTTAATAAATGAAAAGGGGTGTACGCTTAGAGGTACACTAAAATATACTGCAAATACGTTGGGAGTGCATGAATGCAGATGTGAAAAATTAATGAGCGGGTATTGGGAGGTCTGGCTCCCGGAATGCACCGCAGCGGATGGCTAATTCTCGTTGCCTAAGAAGGCTGAGAGAGTCAGATCTGGAAGTTGGTATTTGAGCTTAACCTGCTTGACGTAGAATCCATTGTCCAAAATTCCATCAATCCCTTTCCCCTGTAGAAGGGGAGAGATTTTATAGGTCTACTGGTTAGGGGCTTTGGGCGCGGGAATCCCCATTGTAGGGATTCGCTAGCCGCTGATGGTTGTTGGTGGTCGCCAGTGTGCCGGTTGTCCCTTTGTGGTGATAAGTAGGCCACCGGGCGTTATAGGTCACGCTTGATCTACCCTTTGAGTTGGGATTGGCCGGTGCACTGTGGACAGTGGCATGAGCCATGATTGGCAACACTGACCTTCCTCTCATTGGCTCATTTTTTCTACGTCACCATTGTCGCCCGACATCCGTATTAATGGGCTACAGGCGACACCCATTTGTTGCGAGTAAGGGCTGCCACGTAGGCTACTCTCGAATGCTGGGCTGGATCCACCGTTTGGGCTTTTACTCCGTGGGTTGGGCTTTGAATCCCTTTGGGCCTTTGTACTGGACCCAATACTAGCCCCCATGCCTAGGTCGATCCGTGGTCGTGGCCAAACATGTTCTTTTGAGTGCAACTCACTACTGCTCGGCTTCCCTCGAGATGCACCAGTGTTTATCGTCTTCCAACTTCGCGCTTTCCTCAGGCAGTTGTGTAGGCTTTTTTGGCGCTGCAGTGATTCAGTGCCTCAGATGGAAGGATTTGCACGCCTAATGTTGCGTCAGATTTAGGAGCTCTCCTGTTTCATGAAAGACGTCCATGGGGTAACGTGCCCCATTAGGTGCCGGAAGGGTTCCAGATTGCCCATAAATATAAGGGCCCTTCGACTGGTGTGGCTCATCCCTTTGCTGAATTTGGAGGAGTAATGCAAGGGTCTTGGCTCACCCCACCTCTGGTGGGAGTCCGCGAAGGAACTAGATGGACTAGCTGCAGATCCATGGCTTCTGATGAAGACTATCCCCATGCCCACGCTATGGGTGGTTTCTCATACTAATGTGGGTGGTTCCCCACGTCATCGTGTGCCTCCCCCCATGGAGCGACATCCTCCAGTGTGCAATGGGATCACGGCGGAGCCATCCCAGGGGGCTTTACCATCGGTGCGGCACATTGCTCACGATCTCCACTTCACTTGGACCACCATACGCTCCCTCTGGAGGGGTGGCAAAGGGTGGAGCCTCCGTGGGGGGAGCGTATGATTTCTGCGTTCTCGTCGAGGTCTCCTTAGTTGGTGCTAATTCTGCCTTGTTGGTCGACTTCAGTCGATCGTTAGGGCAGGGCAAGCATGGGAGCTCCTATTCTCGGACGCGTCGGAGCTTCGATGATGCCACTGGAGTGATTTGGTGTGGATCACGGTTCCCAGTTGCGCCCAAAGCATCTAGCGATGTCGCCTCGGGATTTCTGTTCCCTGTTGCATTTTTATTTCTTGTACTTTTTCTACTGTAAACTTTATATTTTGTAAAGAAATGATTAATTAATAAAAGAAGTAGCCCTTCGTCTTTATTCTTCTATCTTGTAGCATGCATCTTTTTCTATTGACTGCTTTTTTGAGTCGTTCTTCACAGGCAATTTGCTTCTTCTATTTCGTCACGCCCCGTTCCGTGCGTCTAAGCGTCTACGGATGCCCGCGGTCAGTTCTGTCGGTCTCATCCCTCAAATCTTAACGTAGACCATCGACAGGAGGACGCGGCAGGAGGAGACCTTTGGCGGCTGACGCCGTGGAAGCTTAATCGCCAAAGGTGGATGTCACATCCGCCTGGCCATTTGGCACATTAAATGTGTGGAAAATCGTGGGGCGATGCATCATAATGATTCACCTTGGAAAGGCGTGAAGCTTCGGGGGTTTGTCACGTGAAGGGCGTCCGTTGGCTTTCTTCTGGCACGCACTGTCTTCAGAACGTTGCCGTTTCGATCGAAAATTTTGCTTATTTAAATGGATGAGTTTCCTTAAAGGTTGCGTGCACTGTTGTTTTGTTTTTAGATGTCGTGAAGCTTCGTGCTGCCTTCGAGCCTTTTCCCTCTGTCTTCTTTCGTTGTGACTTCAATGGAGAGGTCGTTCTCGTCATCTGGGTCATAACCTTCTTCCGAGGGGCCCAAGATTGGGACCCATGCCTCTGGGATCCCGAGTGCGGCTGTGACCAGCGCGGCAGC
>JAOVVI020001745.1:0-23146 GCA_028571085.2 Nepenthes alata
CCCACATTCGAAGTTGATCATTATATTGATAGGTTGGCATGCAAAATCATATCAATTTAAATCTTCGAATCTCCATAAACTATCAAATTATATAATGCAAATCCACGTAATGGAAACGCAAAGAAGAAGAATGCTGAAGGGTGGGAGTCTAAGACTGAGTTACGCCCATTGTCGTAACTTTGGGTTTTATTGCTTCAATAATTATACCAAGTACGTGTAGCAATGTCAAACAATGTGATAAAAATTAGACCTTTTTACAAAAGAAAATGGTTTGAATTCTTAGACCAATAATCTTTAGACTTCTTTGTAGAGCATATTAAGATTACATAAATTCAATTAAAATATTATTATTGTTCTTCTCAATTCAAGAAGCCTATAATTATTTCAACCTTTAATTATCCAAATTTTGCCCCCCCACAAAAATTCATCTTTGGCAACAAGATAAGTCTTCTGACAATATCCAACCCCTCTCTCCAAGAGGGCTCTCATATATGACATTTTTATGAGTATAATTTAAAGTATCAAATTCTTTGAATGTTAAATATTAAAGTGCATCCAACTTATATTGTTGACTTAAATATTAATAAGGCCGGCCTAAAAGATCCTGTAATTTTTTTATTTTATATTCATAGAGTGTTAAATTTATAATCTATTGCTTCAAAACTTATTTTATATCCCTTCAAATAAAATCTATTTGCATAAATAAATAGCAAAACGTATGGAATTAGGTGATAATAAATAGTAATTGCTCATTTTGTCCGAGCGGCATTGACCCGTGCCACCTCCGGTGACCCCTAAATGACGGCGCATCTTCCGATGTTCATCAGGCAAGCACATTCCCACTGTATCTTCCGTCATAGTAATTTTATACCTTATTTTAATTTTATTTTGAAGTTTTCCAATATTATAAATTGTTTTACTTCTTATAAAAGAATTTGATCATATTTACCAAATCTTAAATAATAATATATACTTGATGTTAAATACTGATGTTAAACAAAAGTTAGCAATAAAAGTTTTAGAAAGAAAAAAAAAAGAATGTAATATATATATAAAGCTAAATATATATATTCTCAAGAATTTCTTGGGCCGCATGAAGCTAAATAAATAGCCTAAAATCCGTATGTAATGTATAATCTAGTTTGTGCAAAAATGAAATTTGCGTATTTCTATGTACCCAAATTTGTATAAACTGAGAATTAATAATTTTCCAAAATAGAAACGGTTTTTAAGCAGATTCTTGCAGATATACCATTAAATCAGACTAGGGGTTGGCAGTCAATTGACCTTGAAGACAACTAATCACCTTCTATGAAATTCACCTGATTGTCTGGGTTACGTACCAGTGAAAGCGAGAACCAATTACTTCAATAATCTTCGTCTCCCTTGTATCTCCTCCCAGGTTTCAGGTTTCTGATGCGAGGGGAGAGGAGAGGAGAGGAGAGGGGAGGGGAGAGAGAGAGAGAAAGGGTCGCCAACACCGGTGAAGGAAAGTAACAACCCATTGTCATTGATAAAAAAATTCCCCAAGCTTTTCCATCGAAATTTAGCCCTTCTAAAACCGACCCCATTGTTGTTTTCAACCGAATTAACAAAGCCATTGGTTCTTCTTCATTCATTGCCTTATTTGGACCCAAAATTATAAAAAAATGCATCCGCTTGGCATATTCTAATCTCCACACGCTTTATATGTTCCCTTCGAACGTTTTAAATTCATATGTTTTGGGGCTGTGTGGTTAGTTGGAATTTGAAAGCTTCATGGGCTGTGTGGTTAGGGATCATCCAGGTATAGGCTTAAAGCTTCCTCATAGTGAGGGGGAGGGAAGAGCTCAAAATGTCCGACAAATCTTCACGTTTCTTCCCTGTTTTAACATTCTTGTGAGAATTGTCTTTCCATATGTATATGAATTTATTTCCCTGATTCAGTTAGGCACTGTGGATTGATCCCTCATCTTTTTGCTGGTCTTTTTTTTTTATATTTTGGAATTGCACCTTCGGCTGCCTTCTGTTTGACGGGTGGGTCATTGCAGATTTTGGATATTTGGTTTCATATTTGGCTTTAGTAAAGCTGAATTTTGAGGTTGCTGGCTTTTCTTATTGCGGGGTTTGGTATATATTCCTTAAATCCTTTTAAGTTCTTCCTTGTGAAGCTAAATCTTGCTAATTTAACTTTTTATATTTATTATTTTTATTGCGTTCTGTTCTACAGCTTAATTATGGGCCTTAATTTACTATAAAACGAGAGTTGAGTTGTAAAAAAAAAAATTGATTTTCTGGGGTTTATGAGTTTGGGCAGTAGATTACTATATAGTTTCTTGAAGAAAGTGAGGCTTACGACTGGGACGAGCAAATTTTCTTTGTGTGTTTGGAATTTGAAGTTAATAGAAGTTCTTCGCTAGAGTTAAAAGGAGGGGAAGAAAAGCAGAGGGGAAAAAATGGGTCATGGGAGGAGGAGGAAGCTGCATTTGAGCAAGATCTATTCATTCAGATGTGTGAAACCATCTGTTAAGGAGGATGACCATTCACAGATTGGAGGGCCTGGCTTTTCCAGGGTGGTTTATTGCAATGAATCAGGCTCTATGGAGGCCTCTATCCATAACTATGCAGACAACTATGTAAAAACTACAAAGTATACTCCAGCAACTTTCATACCCAAATCATTGTTTGAGCAGTTCAGGAGAGTAGCCAACTTTTACTTCCTTATCTCTGGCATTTTGGCATTCACCCCGCTTGCTCCTTATACCTCAACCAGTGCAATAGTCCCTCTAGTTTTCGTGATCTCAGTGAGTATGGTGAAAGAAGGCATTGAGGATTGGCGACGCATGCAACAGGTTTGTTGTGCATCACTTTTTGGTGGTTCAATTTGTGGTATAGCACTGTTTTTATTAGATATTCTGATATGATAATAATTGATTTCATATAACCTTAAAAAATCAACTGTTCCACCTTTAAGATGTGTTCTTTCTGACTAGGACTTCTTTATAAATGAAATAAGGTTTAGGGCAAGGTGATGATGGTTTTGGAAGTTTATTTAGTCAATAAACTGCCTCTCATTTTCAGCAAAGTGATCATAATTGGCAGGATGACGGTGGTTTTCTGAAATTCTCCATTTGAGTATTATTTTGTAGTATAATTTAAATAGCGGTATCAGTTCTAAACCCTGAAGCATGAGGTTCTCATGAATTAGGTTATGTTGGTGAATTGTTGACAAACATTGAAGCTATAGAACTATGATGCTAGTTGATTTGGGTTAAGTCCACTATTTATACGAAGCGTGTACAATGCAACACATCTCAAATTTTCTTGGTCGTTTTGAACTATTGTGTTGAAAATTTTTGCATCACAAAAATGATTGAACTCTTGCGACATCACTTTCCTTGGAACTTCAATTGACTCCTGCATCATAGGCTAGTTTCTCAAAATGAGAAACGTTCTAGAGCATTTCCTTTATCTGATCTAATTTTATTGATTTTATTCAAATGAGTAATCTGTGGACACTCATGTCCATCAATGTTATAACCCATTTGTCAGGATATCGAGGTGAACAATAGAAAGGTTAAGGTGCACCACGGCAATGGGATTTTCCAACAGACACAATGGAGGAATTTACTTGTTGGAGACATTGTGAAGGTGGAAAAGGATGAGTTCTTCCCTGCTGACATCATTTTGCTTTCTTCTAGTTATGAGGATGCAATTTGCTATGTGGAGACTATGAACCTTGACGGTGAGACTAACTTGAAGCTAAAACAAGCATTAGAAGTAACCTCAGTCCTATCAGAGGAGTCGAACTTCCGGGACTTTAGGGCTAACATCAGATGTGAAGATCCGAATGCAAATTTATACTCTTTTGTTGGAACTATGGAATTCGAAGAGCAACACCATCCCCTTAGTCCCCACCAACTCCTCCTTAGGGACTCCAAACTCCGGAATACAGATCATGTATATGGAGCAGTGGTCTTCACTGGTCATGACACAAAGGTCATGCAAAATGCTACTGACCCTCCTTCAAAGAGGAGCAGAATTGAAAGGAAAATGGATCATATTATTTACTTCTTATTCTCCATGCTATTTCTTATGGCTTTTGTTGGATCAATTTTCTTTGGCATTGCAACTAGAGATGATCTCAGAAAGGGTTTAATGAAGAGGTGGTATCTTAGACCTGATAACACCACGGTTTATTTCAATCCCAAAAGGGTGCCACTTGCTTCATTATTTCACTTTTTGACTGCCCTGATGCTATACAGTTATTTGATCCCAATTTCCCTCTATGTTTCAATTGAGATTGTAAAAGTCCTCCAGTCCCTCTTCATCAATCACGACATTCACATGTACTATGACAAAGCTGACAAACCAGCGCGTGCTCGCACTTCAAACTTGAATGAGGAGCTAGGTCAAGTCGACACAATACTGTCTGACAAGACTGGAACTTTGACCTGCAATTCTATGGAGTTTGTTAAGTTTTCAGCTGCGGGGACAGCTTATGGCCGCAGTGTTACAGATGTTGAGAGGGCTATGGCCGAAAGAAAGGGTTATCCAGTTGCTGATGAATTAATTAATCATCATGGCCATTCTGAGGATCCTGCTGTTGCAATTCCTACTGTTAAAGGGTTCAACTTCAAGGATGAAAGGATCATGAATGGAAATTGGATCAATGAGCCTCACTCAGTTGTCATCCAAAAGTTTCTTCAGCTATTGGGTATCTGTCACACAGTAATTCCTGAAGTGGATGAGGAAACAGGAAAAGTTTCCTATGAAGCTGAATCACCGGATGAGGCAGCTTTTGTGATTGCAGCAAGGGAGCTTGGCTTTGAGTTTTACCAAAGGACCCAGACAACTGTCACACTGCGCGAGTTGGATCCCCCCTCTGGCAAGAAAGTTGAAAGGTGACTCAGGATATATTCCCCATGTTTACTGGATAACTTCGTTATAATGTTGATTGCATAAACAAATATATGAGTGTAATGCATTTTGGTTTTCACTAGGATCATTGTTTACAAAGTCCCATACGTAGACGTTTTAGGTTATGTTAGTTGAATGTGGAGTTTGTCCCTCTGTTTCTTCATCTTGCATCCATCAAAGCTTCAATATTGCTTTGATCTTTTGCTCACTGCTCAGTCACATCAGGATTATAAGACTTTTTCTTTGCTCTCTGTTGGACCAAAGGACTTACCTTACAGTTTTTGACACAGGCATATGCACCAAGTCAGTTATGTATTCCAAAACATTATATTTCATGACTAGTTTATGATTGTAGATGCTGATCCACAATTTCCTTTGTCCAGGTCTTACAAAATTTTGAATGTTTTAGAGTTTAATAGCTCAAGAAAGCGGATGTCTGTGATTGTACAAACTGAGGGTGGAAAATTGCTATTACTTTCTAAGGGTGCTGACAGGTTTGATGATCTTGACTTTGACTTCTACTGTTCATGATCATTAGCAGTTCTGTAAATTTTTCTTTAAGGAGCTGTAAGATTGCAAATTTTTATTTATTTGCCGTTTTCATTTGATGCAGTGTCATGTTTGCAAGGCTACTTAAGGATGGCACAGACTTTGAAGAGAAGACTAGAGAACATGTGAATGATTATGCCAATGCTGGCCTGAGAACTTTAATACTTGCTTATCGCGAACTCAATGAGGAAGAATACATAGAGTTCAATCAAAATTTTTCCAAAGCCAGGAATTCACTTAGTACAGATCGTGAAACATTGATTGATCAAGTGGCAGAGACGATTGAGAAAGATTTGATTCTTCTTGGTGCTACAGCTGTTGAGGACAAACTTCAGAGTGGGGTGGGTGTGCAGCTGTAAAGCTTATACATATTTAATTAAAGCCATTTCTGAATGCAGTTTCAATATTATTTATCCCCGATAGATGAAGTGTGAGGTTGTGCTTGTAGGTTCCTCAGTGCATTGACAAGCTTGCCCAAGCTGGAATAAAGATATGGGTCTTGACAGGAGATAAAATGGAGACAGCCATCAATATAGGGTATGGTTCCTCTTTGTATTAACTAATTTGTTTTAGCAACAGATTTTCTGTCTTCACGTTTCTTATGCAACATTGAAAATTCACAGGTTTGCTTGTAGCTTGCTTGGGCAAGGAATGAAACAGGTAACAATCAACTTGGATTCACCAGATATTAAAACACTGGAGAAAACTGGGGACAAGGATGTTATTGCCAAGGTGAGTGACTTTCTTTCTCCACGAGTTTCAAATTTTTACAGTTCAGAGTGATGTTAAAACTTTGATTAGCCTCGATATATTCACTACTGTATAAGCAATGGAGGTGATTTAGAATCTGGGGAGTATAAGTTTATATCACTAACTACCAAGTGAGCATTGTAATCATCTGAAGTAAAAGAGAGAGCACAATGGGGCATTTTAAGAATTTAGAGTGAGTCTGATTGTACTTTCTTATCCTGAGGATTATGCTCAATCTTAGTTTCATTTTCCTTGCTATGTGATGAATACTGTGGATCTTTGTGTACTTAAAGGGAAGAGTGTACTTATATGATGATAATTCACCATCACTGTCGTCATGTAATGTCTCTAAAATGTTACTGTTTTTGCTGAATAAGGAAGTAGGTTCTAATATGATGTTAATTCTTCATGTAGGTATCGAAAGATAGAGTCCTTCAACAGATTACTCAAGGAAAGGATCAACTTGCTGCATCGAATGCTCGATCTGAGGCAACTGCTTTGATCATTGATGGGAAATCTCTTGTTTATGCTCTAGAGGATGATACAAAAAGCTCGTTCCTGGAACTTGCAATTGGCTGTGTATCTGTTATCTGCTGCCGCTCATCTCCTAAGCAGAAGGCCCTGGTGAGCTCCAAATTTTTGATCTTAACACTGGTTGAATCCTGAGAAATTTGTTGAGTTATGAAGGAAAATTTTGATAAAAAATTATAATCAACTCATCAACTAAATTTCCTTTTTTTTTTTTCCTTAAAATTTGCCAGATTCATCAAGAGGGTAAGGATTTTTTTTTCTCCTGAAAAATAACGGCTTGATTTCTAAACAGCTAAGATCCCAATTCCATAGGTTACGAGACTAGTGAAAAATGGAACTGGGAAGACGACACTGGCAATTGGTGATGGGGCTAATGATGTGGGAATGCTTCAAGAAGCAGACATTGGTGTTGGAATCAGTGGTGCTGAAGGAATGCAGGTACGTGATAATTGAACTTTGTCTGTCTCTTGTTTTTCATAATTTAATATCTCGTGTTTTTTTATTTAATGAAGTTTCTGTGTTTTTTTAGGCTGTCATGTCCAGTGATATTTCAATTGCTCAATTTCGGTTATTGGAACGTTTGCTCCTTGTGCATGGACATTGGTGCTACAGAAGGATCTCCTCAATGGTAATTTCTTCATCAAATTATAATATATATATTGATAATATGTCTAGAAGTTTTTAGGGGTTTATTTAAAAACCCTTTAGTTGTCATGTTGACTAGTCTACAATTGGATTGTCCTGTTGGCAGATATGCTACTTCTTCTACAAGAACATCACTCTTGCTGTTACTGTCTTCGTGTACGAGGCCTACACATCATTCTCTGCTGAACCAGCCTATAATGATTGGTTCTTGTCGCTCTATAGTGTTTTATTCACATCGTTTCCAGTAGCTGCTTTGGGAGTTCTAGATCAGGATGTCTCAGCACGATTATGTCTCAAGGTACCACATTCATTTGATTTTTCTCTTCATTATATCAGTCAATCCGATTGTTATTGGCATATATTTTCATGAACATCTCCAGAGTCAAGAAAGCTAGTGCAGGCCGAGGGTGAGAAAACCCTTCACCCTCATTCTGCTCATCCTCATTTCTTCTGGATATTTTCTGATTAAAAAGTCAGCATCGCTGTAGAAAATCTTAAATTGTCTGATCCACAAATACTGAATTCACGGCTTCCTCGGTAGTGTTGATTAAAAGGGAGAGATCATGTAGGTAATAATATTTCAGTACGGAGCACTCCCACAATGGCTTTGCAGGGAAACAGATGTGCTTCCACACATTTGATGCTATTCAAGCCGTAAAACAATAGCTTTCATTACCTTACAATTCAACAAAATAGAAATATTATTGGTAACGTGACACTTGGGATTAATATGTATAGGTTACAATGGAGAATTGTATCCAGTATACCTTGTAATTGGGATATACCTTTGAAATTGAAAGAAATTTTTATAAAATCCTGTGTACTCTTTGGATCGGCATGTTAGATAATTAATATGTACAAAAAGTAAGCGTCGTAGAGATAAGAACGTTTCAGCTTTTGTTGTAATATCTGCATGCCGTGGCTGATTAAATATGTTACACTTTTGGGAAATGGGTCTGCTGGATTTTTATTCTTATTTTTATTTCAGTGGAAAACCTCCACGTTGAATGAGGATTATTTACATTTGTTGAGTTTAAATGTGGCAGTTCCCTGTGCTCTACCAAGAAGGCGTCCGGAATGTCCTCTTCAGCTGGCTTCGGATACTCAGCTGGATGTTCAACGGCGTTTACAGCGGGATTATCGTCTTCTTCTGCTGTAACCGAGCTCTTGGGGAATCGGCCTTCAACAGTGCTGGCAAAACTGCCGGACGAGACATCTTTGGGGCCACCATGTACACGTGTGTTGTGTGGGTCGTACATTGCCAGATGGCACTCTTTGTCAAGTACTTCACCGGGATACAGCATATTCTCATCTGGGGCAGCATTGCTCTTTGGTATCTCTTCCTCTTAGCATACGGCGCCATCAATCCCAACCTGTCGACCACTGCTTACAAGGTCCTTGTCGAGGCCCTCGTCCCAGCCCCCAAGTACTGGCTGGTGATGCTCTTTGTCGTGGTCTCGGCTCTCATACCCTACATCATGTACTCGGCAATTCAGATGAGGTTCTTCCCGATGTACCACAATATGATCCAGTGGATATGGCTCGAGGGGCAAGCAGACGATCTCGAGTGCTGCGACATGGTCCGGCAGAGATCTGTGCAGCTGACCACCGTGGGCCTCAGCTCACAAGCGGCTGCAGGAAGGAATCTGTTTTCGAGAAAAAGATGACGATACGGTGAGTGAATCAAGCCAGTGTGCAGAATGTCACCGGCAAAGCCGTGGAGGAAGCCCCAGTTTTGTGATCATCTCAGACGGAGAAGAATGTGAGGGTTGGTTGGTTGGCTCGGCTATGTGAACATACTCTGGCTGCAGGGCTAAATGTATTATTATATCTTTGGAATTTTGAATTCTTTTTTGCGCATTGTGGCCGGTGACCGTTGGTTAATTTGGTCATGAGGCTTGATGATATCAGATGGTGGATAGGAACTGATGGAATTCTGTATAGTTCTTTACTGTCGTTGAAACGTCCTGCTTCTCTTGTGACAATACGAATACTAATACTACTAATACTAATAACTAGTGCAGTACCATGTTTCAGAATTGGATTCTGATTTTTTATTTGTGTTTCTTGTTTCTTCTGGTGTGTGCCCCGTTGCACTTAATCTCATGTAAAAGCAATGCCCACACCCACTTCCTCACCTTCATATTATATTTATATGAATTTATTAATATAAATAGATGAATGATAGGATGTCTAAGAATTACTCCCACACATAATAAGATTATAAGATTGGGTTGTACCCACCGTGGTAGAAGATGTCTAAGAATTACTCCCCCACATAATAAGATTATAAGATTGGGTTGTACCCACCGTGGTAGAATATGTTTGCTGCCCATATATTTTTGGACATGGGACTTTAGGCTACACATAAGCCTACGAATGTACTGCTCCACAAAAGCTAAACCAGGAACAATGCTCCACAAAAGCTAGTACTGTCAACTCCCGGTGAAGAAATAATTATTGAAGAACTACGTCAGGGCACATATACATGCTCCAAAAAGTTGTATTTTGAATTGTATGATAGTAGAACGTCGTGGCACATAAACATTGAACTACAACCAACGTCCAACACCATTCTCAAATTCAACCGGAAGTAAATAACATTCCGACATATTAAATAATGAAGCAGAAATATATCTGTAAGGAGAAGTTTTACAAACTCAAAATAAATGACCACCCCTAATGTCAAGAATTCCCACGTAGACTGACATCGCACGTGATTTATATGTCAACCCCGGGATCCAGTGAATCAATCAATATCTGGCCCAAAAACATTAGTCAGAGCTCAACCCCTAACGCAAACAAAATGGGGCAGGGCAAGGGATGAGGCATGCACATTGATCAGAAGCGGAGGTATTCCTTCACCACATGAGAGCTACAACTGTCCGCAAGCAGAAGGCATACCAAATATTTTTAATCAACCTCATGCTTCTTTCCCAGTAATCCTGTTTTCAAACAGAGAAATGGGTAAGCCAAGTCACGGCAACGACCAGCTGAAAAAAAGAAAGCAGCAAAAAAAAAAACAAAATCCTTGCACGTAATCATATATATGACAATTATTTAGGATTAGCATGTCGGATTCACTCTGAAATGCATTATTTTTAAGATTCCAGCAACGAAGCAGTGAGAAGACCAGCTTTGATGCTCTTCAAGGGCACAGTTTGCTATGTGTAGCTGCGTGGTAGTTGATGAAATATCATGGTGTTCGGAGCATTTTGCCTAATGCTCTGTATATATATTAAACATGAGAGTGCTAAAATAAATGAGTTAAATCACGGACACAGTATAATATAATACAAGGAATATAATGATATTCCTAAATATTTTTAGCAATTGAATATATAAAAGATAAGTTAGAAAATGAAATTTACGGCAATTCAAACGCATAAAATATTAGCCAAATGAGATGCCCATAAAAAAACATGAATTATTTGCAATTAAAAGAAATGAAAGAAGCTATAGACCTAACAAGATATAGAGTAATGCGATAAAAAGTTATTTTAAAATTGGTTCTACTTTCGAAAAATATTACATTAAATTAAATAAAATGCCGAAAGAAATTTGACATATAGCCAAATCCACTAGGTGTGGAACTCAGGACTTAATGTAGCTGTTTAGGTACTTCTACTAATTAAGCAAAAGCCAATATGTAGTCGAACTTGCAAACACCCCATCATGATTATTCAGAAGATGCTCTGCAATAACAACAGGAGCGTGCAAAGAACTAGAAATCCTATAATGACAGCTGTTCCTAGGAACATATGGGCTCATTCATGCAGGAGAAAACAAAGAGAATAGCAATCCATAAAAACGCAATGAATCAGCTCAGCCACACGGTACTGTGAATCTCAGGAGATTGAATCACAAATTACGTGCAACTGCAGGCATGATTCTTACCTGAAGCAGTAGATTCTGAGGGCCGTTGTGATTTCATGAATCACTGATGTTGCAAAGTGCAAGTAGAGAGCAACTGCACCCGTAGAAAAGATAAACTTATCAGATGCAGAGATGGAAAAAGCCCCATGGAATGTTCAGGTGAATCAACAAAGAAAGAATGAGCCTTGAAATAATATATACAAATAAAGGACTAGATAGCACATTAACACAAGGATAAACTCAAGATTAATGGGGATAGTTAAAATGGAAAAATGTGTTGAAAGTTTTGTGATTGAAATTTTGTGCCTTTTAACTCAAAAATTTAGCAAACAAAAACAGGTAAAAAATAAATGTTGTGGAAATGAGATTGTTACAATGGATGAGTAGAGTTACTTTAAAACAATATAATGAATAAATAAATCTATCCTAATTCAAAAATCATGCTTGTGGAACAAAAATATGCAAAGTGGTCACCTAAAAATGAGGCTAGACAACTTCCTTGTGAGAAAGAATGAGTCAGTTGAGATTAGAGTTGAGAAAAAATGGACACGTGAGCCTTGAGAAACTTAGAGATAAAGAAAAAAAATATGAAATCAATTCTATTATTAGATAATGTTGTGCTTTACAAAGCAAAATGACAAAAATCTTAGGTCTTTGTTTTTTTAGCACATTAACACAAGGATAAAGAAAATATACCTGTAAATACACAGTAACCAAGGAGAACTAAATGCTCATCAACTAAAGCAACTCTGTAATATAATACAGAGGGCAATAACCGGCAATTAGAGTTGGCATCCCAACTTTAGGAGATAAAAGTAAACACTACAAATAACTGGAAAGTTAAAAAATAAAGCAATATACATACCCATCATTCAGTCTAGCAGTCAAAGCATTTGCAATGGCTAAAGGGAGATACAAGAGAGACTGCACAAGTAAACCAAATAGCAAAGAAAATTTAGTCACGCATGCAACATATATTACCAAAGAGAAATGAATATGGAACAAAATGGTGTCTCTATTACATTAATGGAACATCAAAAATCAAATTCAAGATTTGCAGATATAATTAATTGGAATAAGGTGAGGGTAAGTGCTAGCAAGATGCATAATGAATGCAATAGTGAAGTGTTTAATTCCATGGTGGGTGCAGTTTCCACATAATTAATTGGAAATTAAAACCCCAGCCTTGCTGTTGCAAGATATAGACCTCTTATGACAAACCGTTGAGTCCAGACGGGGATTTCAGAGATGAGATGGCTCGGTGTGAAGCAGTTGAGATTGCAAAAATGAGTGACAGTGATGCTTATTTCCTATCTTACTGTGTAAAGGAGATTTCAAATCAGTTACAAAGCGGCAATCATACTTTCAGATGGTTTGAGTTTATTGGAATTGAAGGCAAGAGTCAAATCTATTTGTGCAGAGTCAAGCTGAGAATTCAAGCAGTTGGTGTTGCAAGCACTGAATTACAAGAAAGTTAGGAGTGCCTTTAACTGCTACAAAACTTAGTTACATGGACTGCAAATACTTGATCAATAAAATGGAAAATAGGATTGGAACTATTTCTACAGCAACTCTGGACTCCCCATCTCACCCATCAAAAGGGCAGAACGAAGGGAAACTAGCATCAAAAGATGCTGGTTGTGTGCAAAGTAATATGTAAGCCTTACTCACCGTGGAGACTGACTGGAGTTCCATATCAATGCTTGTGAAATTAGCAATCAAGGAGGTGGAAATAGTTCGCACTCGTGTACATGAGTACAACACACACATTAACAACCAATGTGAGATGAACTGCACACACAAGAATTGTACAAGAAATATAGGGCAACTTCTACACAAGGCCATCCAACATGTATGAATGGATGCAAGTATTTTAGTTTAGTTACTAAGGCATCAGATATCCATAACAAAATTTCTGGATCCAAGAAAGAATCAATTTTAATATATTTTCTTTTCCTTTTTCTTTTGTGATTTGGTCCAAGAAAGAATTTTACCATGCACATTCCAGTTTTCAGGCCCTTGGGCTCATCACACAAATGAGAGAGAATCAACCTCCCCTGCAAGAATATGCCTGCCACCATCAAAAATAGAAATGGAGAGACAAATATGGCACTCTATAAGATAGATGAATCCTGAAAGATTTAGTGTCAGGAGAATGAGGTCATAGTGGAGATATAAGGCCACAACCACGTAAGGATGTGTGATATCCTGTCCCATATGGATTATGAGGGGAGCTTCCAACAAGATTATAACGCTAAAAGACTCTATCTTGCCAAAAAGCTTTGCTGTAATGTGGTCTAAGCTTGTCTTGTTACAGGTGCTATAAAGCTCAATTAGGTAGGAATTGTGTGGTACCAAGTTTTGTGCAAGATTAAGTGTTACATCACCCCTAGAAGTAGGGGGGAGCCACCTCAAGAATCCCACTATTACCTGGGATTCTGGGAAGGATCATGGAATTCAGTGGAGGAGATTGGGACACTCCATTGAAGATGTAAAAAATACGGCTTTATTTTATAAGGCCGTGAGTGGGTTAACTGCTAGCAAAAAGAACTCTTCTGCTTTCTTGGGCAGAAGTAAGGGCGAAGAGCCCAAGGGGCTGCTTGTTGGGGCCGTTGTTGGCTCGGAGCATTATATATAGGTGGTATTAGAGCTGGCTTGGGACTGCAACATGCAATCTTGCAAGCTTTCCATTATGTATTGGGCTCTATGAGTGTTTGTGCTTTGAAATTTGTGATTAGTGATAACACCTGCCTACTATTGAAGTATTGGGGTCCACTTGTGATGTGCCATTACTAGGGCACTGCCCATTTGAGTGGGAAAAATTGAAACAACTCAAGTCCCGCATCAGAAATTTGGGTTTGCCTTCAGCTTATAAAGACCTGAATAAACCAACTACTAACAACAAAAACACTTCTCTATCAGCAAGAAGAAGTGAGGACAAAGACTTGAGGGAACTTGATTGATGGGTTTGTAACTTGCTCGTGGCCTAACAAATGATAGCCCGCTTATACACCTATATCTTATACACCAGAGTAGGAGAATTTAACATCACATAGTGGAATAATTTTCTTCCCAGCAATCCAAATAGAACAATACAACAATAGTATTTACCACAAGGAATCCAAATGCAAGTCCATTTCCGATTATGACCAAATGAGGATAGTTGCGAATCAGGTCAGATGGAGATAGGTAATCCCTGCATAAGGCATCAGATGCATATGAAGTTAACTGTGAGCTACAGGAAATAGCAGGTCCAGAACAGAGTTCCAAAACGTGAACTTTTACCATATGACCACACCTCCCAAGAGAACAGCGAATGGATAAAGCTGAAAGCAATACCAAAATAGTTTAGAGTCTTTCGACCAATTTGACACCTTTTCGTCAAGGGGAAAAGATAAATTACCATCGCTAATGCCGGCAGCATGTTCCCTTTCCTTGATCGGACTACTCGGTAGACGTTGTACACACTGCAGAAGAGAACAACTAAGATTGGGTAAATTTATATGGAATTTCCCTGGAAGTGACTAATGGCTTCATGAATGCCAACTCCAAAAGGGAACAACAATTGATGTCCTCTTGAATGCCAGCTCCAATAGGAAAGAAAATCGATCATGTTTCCAAACAGTTAACAGTAGCGTCAATGAACTCTAACCTACTGACGCAGAATATCAAACTCAAATCCTCCATCATAGCATGGATCAAAAAATATAATCTACTCAATAGTTTCAATGTTTGATTCTAATCAACAACTACCAAATAACACTTTGATGATGTTAGTGAATGTCGAACTGGACACTAAGAACAGCAACTCACTTGAATGCAACTGTTGGTATCACACCAAAAGCTATCATCAAATATAACACACCTTGGTACATAGGGATTCCTGAAAACCAAGAAAAAGAGAAGAGCATATCAAATACCCTAAAAAAAGGAGAATGAAGGATCATGTACATTAATGGATACAATGGACAATATACATCTTAGAAATGAAGGTAAAGAAAGAGCTTAACAACATGAAGGCACATCAGTTTCCAATTACAGTAATAATAATTAGGTGTGACACATGAAAGGTTATAAATAATCTAAACCTGTAGACAGTCTCACCATTAAGATATGGGACCCAACTAAGGAAGGGAAAAGATTTTCCAAACTGTTGAGCCCACCAGTCAGCGCCTAAAATGAAACAAATGTAAAAATCACTGACAAAGGCAAAATCACTAATGCCAAATGAGCAAATTTATTATCATCAGAGAGAATTGGAATTTCTCCTCATTTGGAAGAGGAAGAATTTAATCTTCCCCAACTCCAATATGACCTAATTACTATCAAAAGCAAGTGAGGATGGGGGAAAAACATTCAGAGACATATATGAACATATCTATCTATCTACTATATAAACACTGTTGTGGAAAAATTAGGGTGAATTCCAGACAGCATCTAACAACATATGGTGGATCATGTGGCCAGCCATCAACATAAGCTGTTCATAAAGCAGAGGAGTTAAAAGAAGTATGACAAAGTTGGTCCACATCTTACACATTAGCAAGTAAATTAGTCTCGCATGAAGATGCTTAACAAGACAAGTACAATTCACTTAAATGTCATCATACTTTGAAACTTGAACAAGGAAGATCTCTATGCTGCATATCAATGGCTCAAGACTTATTGTGTAACTAATTTTAGTGAAACCAGGCAGGCATTGTCAGCAATGAGAAAAGTGCACTTGAACAATTGTGCACTATAAATATTACAGGAGGCATACCAACAATAGTTGTGAAGAAGTGGCAGAAGTAGATAAGCATCAGACCCTCAGTAGGTCCATTAATAACTGGAAGAATCAGAGTATTGGTGAAGAAGCTGCATTAGAGATAAAACAGAAAAGATACAAAACATCAATCAAGTTTCAAACGTAAATTACCAATGCGTGCTCAAGGATCCTGCAACTTGAAACATCAGCACGAAAACTGAAGGAAGCCGGATTTTTACACAAAATCAACAACCTTACTAATTTTTTAATTTAACTAGCATCAAAAGATTCAGCATCAGGATGATACATCTATTTAACGTTCTTTCTGCAATTCACACAATGATTTATCACTAACAATATTTTTGTTACTCGGTGCATGTTCCTTGAAGCTTCAGCACTCCACAAACCCAAATATTGAAGCACTAAATCTACTTTATGAAACTACTTGAGCACCCACACAAGAAAACCCATCTGCTAGAACAAAAATCATGAGATCAAACCTCGAATTAGGATGTTGTTTGGACTCAACAAGCAAGGGAATAATATCATGGAATCAAATTGCTAATATATCACTATTTCAGGTTTGATCAACCTCGGAATCAATCATAGTGTATGCAGGCAAATGAAAAGCAATATACGGAAAGAACTCAAAGCAATATATAGGCCACGTACTGTTCCCATGTTGCACAATAAAATGGTACAGCTGCAATTACCCAAAACCAGAATGTGGTTTTCCCACACATAGAAGTACTCCCAAAAGCCAAGGATTCAAACTGGAAACATCAAATACAAAATTTTAAAAAAAAATAACTATTATCAAAGTAACTATTGAAGAAATCAAGCACACTAACCGCACAAGCAAGAGCATCACAACCTGCAAAATAATATTAACCATGTCAAAAAATAAATCCAATCAGCTCAAGCACCTACAAACCAGTGGCACATGGTTTTGGCATTAGCACTTTAAAAGAGAGAAAGACACACCCATTCAAGCATATAAAAATGAGGAAAGGAAGGCAAAGCCAATCACCATGGTCAAAAAGCTCGCCCAAGGGACTTGAGGAATTTGTCCTCCTTGCTTGCTTTCCATCGACAGCATCAAAGGTCTGGTAAATATATACAAGAAAGCGGCTAAGGACAACAAAGACAGTAAGAGACTGCTACCAACTGTCAAAACAAAACATGCATCAAATAACAAAGAATCAAATATAATAGCCATAAAGTATATTCCTCCATGGTTTAGGAGGGCGCAGTATACACTCATCATGGATAAAAATATTGATATTAGTATCGGTATTAATCACAGTTATATTGGTATCAGACATATCAAATAATATGTATTGGTATCGGACATATCAGAAGATAAAAAAATTTTAAAAATCAAGAGCTGATAGAGTCATATCGACCAAATATCAACAGTATTGGCCAATATTTTGAATATCAGCCAACAAAGAAATATATTGCAATATCACCGCGGTATCAAGAAATACATGTATCGGCCGATATATACTATGACTACAAAGTTAAATTAAGCTGCTGCATAACACTCCTTGACTTATTGATTGAAGTTTTTTACTTTTTACTGTCCATTCAAAATCAATAAAAGGGGAAGACTAGCATAAAAGTAATTAGTTAAACAAAATTCCTCCAGTTTGTTGAGACAGTTATGACTGCATCCTGTTTGCTTGTAAATTTATTAAAATTTCATATATGATATTCCAGTATTTTAAAACTGGACATTGAGAACACCCAACGGGAGAATGATAAGAGTATAAGAATGTGCTGGTCTATATCAAATTACTAGGTTTAGGATTTTGAATACATTTCTTCACATTTAACTATCATGAACTTTGTTTTTTTTTTGGTGCTATACTTTTATCAGGAGACTACATCGGACTTATTGTAGTTTAGTTGCATAATTTTTTGATGTCGACTTTATTAATTTTGTCAATTTTGCATGTATAGCTTGAGTGAGGAATCTTCGCCTACAACAGGTGGAAAATATAAAAGAGGACATCCAGAAACAATTGTTTAACAAATTATTACGAGAGAGGCATCTGAAAGAAACAAGAACCAGAGGAAAAGAAAAACTACAAAGCCTGGGCCATTGAGATTTAAACATGCATGCCACACAAGAAACCAACCAAAGAAACGCAAATATGTAATGGTGGAAGATGAATGCATTGTTTGCAAGAGCAAACCTGATATAAGAAGAGGAGTAAGCCATGCAGAAAATGAACCCATCTGGGTGGAGCTGAATCCAGACGAGGAGAATATATCTGCAAACCCATATACAAATATAGGTCTGATTCATTTCTGCATTCCAATTATAAATACTCAAAACAACCATGCTAATCATGAAAAATGGAGAAATAGTATTGGCATATCCACGGAATACATTCTTATTGTCCCGAAAACCAAATAATTTTCTTAGATAACTAGTATCACAATCCAAATGGATAATTTTTCATCAAAATATCAAATACCATGGTTACATTTCACATCATTTTACCCATTGGCAAAAACAGATACTAAGACAGAAAATGCAACAGTATTATTGACTCCTTTCAATCCAGATAGCAATCTACACCTAGATCATCCTAATAACCATGAATTCATCAACCAAAAAATCAAAATATAAAATTGGATGGGAAAGATGCAACTATAGCAAGAAAATTTTCAGTAAAAAGTATACGTGAGCTTAACAATATTAATGGCAGACTACCAGACATTGAAACAACAAACTTTGCATGTGAAGACAGGGAATCAGCCTTCTGCAAAGCAGAGATGCAGCTTTCTAAAATTTACCACTGCAAAGCCCGCAATGCAGGATGTCTTGAGATCGTGTACTGGGCAACCAATAGAACCTTGCATGTCAAGAAAGCCTATGGCCTAAAGGATAAGAAAACCAACAGAGACTATCTGGGCCAAACACAAGGTAACCCAAATGTATGCCCAAGTCACAAACTTGGAAAATTAGGTCCAACTACAAGAGCATGATACAATGATTTTACTTTGGACCTTCCAGTACATAAAACCCAAAAAATCCAAACCGTTGGAACAATTGATGCATTCATGACATTAAAAAGCCCCTGACATTAGCAAAAGGTAATTCCAACAGTGTTGAGCAGACAAAGTCAGCATTCAATGTGTGCAAAACATTACAAAAAGACTCAATAGGGATTACATCATTATAGAGCATAACAATGGCCTACAAGCTTCAACTTACAAAGCCAAGCAATGCTGATGTCACTAAGAACATAAACCCTGTTAGGGTGATCTGCAACAAAAACTATTAGTATTAGTACAAATGTGCAAGCAATACACCATCATCCAACAGTATTCAAACAAGTGTAATAAGACAAGGAGGACGCTTACCATATTTGGACTGAAGAAGCAATCGAAAAGGCAAATGCACAAACAAAAACAATCAATTGTTAGCAACGTCAACATAACAAAATACAGACTAAAACCAAACCAGCTTAGAAATAAAGATGTCAGCACTGAAGAGAAATGGTAAGATTCATTATCTTTCCATAGAAAGCTCCACCAACAAGCGCGAAATTTATTAAAACAGGAACTAGGATCCTTCATCTGCCAGAGGATATATATTCCACCAAATGCAAATTGGTGGACGACAACTCTGTTAACAGCTTAAGTTCAGAAAGAGCTAAGTGATTCTCATACAACTCCAATGAAACTCAGAATGCAGGATACAAAGCAACTCAATCCTGAATTTTCTCACCTCTGCACAGCTATAGGACTAAGCAGTCAATGGCCCATTCGCAAAGTAACAGAAACCAACCCATCAAACCTTTTTGTTTTCTGTGTGATTAATTTTAAAAAATTTCCACTCATCCAAAAAGAGAAAATAAGTATCACACAACAAATAATTTTTAGCTATTTACTATTTTGCTCCTATGATCCTAGATCATCCGTAAATCAGCCTGTCAAAGTTACAGATGTCATTTGGATAAACAGATGATTACTTGCAGAAAACTAGTGAAAAATAGAATTTCTCTCAAACATAAATCAAAGTCATCTGCCCAACATATGACCTTAGGATCCACTAAGTTAATTTCCTCCAAGTTGTTCCCTCCAACTTTCTAAAGACTTAAATATTCAAAAAGATGATGCATTCAATGAACAAAATCATCACATCCAAGTGGCACATTTTCAGTTGTTTTGCTATTTTGTTGCAAAAGTTAATAAATTTGGTGTCATCAATAATTGCACCACCCAATCAGATATACATCCCACAGAATTGAGGTCAAAACTCAAGTACCAACTAAGTTAAATAATTATCATTCCACGTAACTGGCAACTAGAAAAAATAAACTTTTTTGAGCGATCAACCAACTCACATTGACAGCACAAAAATGTAGATCTACTTACGGCATCCAGAGAGGGAACAAATTAACGAATCGAGTCCAAAATGGCTGTAAGACATATTTGGCCATATATGAATGGTCTACACCACTATACTTGTATCTACGAAGAGCAGCAACACCATGGGCTCCAATATACCCCATTTTCTTCAATAATCACCACTGCAGTGCTATAATAGCAAAAACCTGAAAATAGATAGAAGCATGCCGTATAAGTCACTTAAAGCAAGAAATAGATATTCCAAGTGAATAAATAATCAATAAGGGACAAGAGTGAACTGATTGCATTTTGAAATAAAGAAAAGACATGGACAATGAATCCGCATGCATGCACATCGGCATAAAGCCTTGATAAAACAGCACATGTTGTACTGGTGAATTTGCGTCTGATCAATTACGAGATATCATTAAAAGGTGAAGACAACATCCAAGGAACAAAATAGTGAAAGGACCATTAGTATCACAGCCAAACACACTGAAGAAAGAAAATAGAAACTACGGCCACAAATAACGTAAGCCTAAAACTCAATCCGAACCTATTCGACTGTATCTTTGAAATGCAACAGAATAAATCAAAACACGTTTGAATGAATGCATCCGATTTATTCCCTATTACATTAGACAATTTATATGGAATTTCTAGCTCTATTATTATAGCAAGAGACTTCTATTTCCCTTCTCTAGCTAGGAAAAATATGATCATTTGTTAATATTAGATCATCACGAGGAACTCATCAAGACAGTTTCCAGCAAGACATACAGAAGGAAAACTTTTTCAATTAATATACATTAATTTACGAGAGTTTGGAAAAACAAACAACATACAAAAATTAAAAAATAAAATGAAAAGAGAATACTTAAAAATATATGTATAGAAACAAACATGTCAAGACCAAGCAGAATTTAAGGAAAATTGTAAAACAAATCAACATTAGCAGATTGTTAAAAAAAGAAAAGAAAAGACTTTTTGAAGAAGTAGAAAGTAGAACAAACATGAAAGAAAAACAGGAAGCTTAACATTGCACTAAAAATCAAAAAAAAAAAAAAAAAAAAAATTGAGCACCGCTTTTCTCAGTTTTCAAATTGTCACGATAATCAGAAATTGAAAAGTGTTTTCAGATTATTAATTTGTTAAAGCGTCTTCCTCAAGTGGAAAAAAGTACTTGAACGAATCTCTCATTAAATTAAGTAAACGAACAGGTTACTAAGTGGTCCCGAATAGAATTCGCACGTTTTTCCATTGAAATCCAAATAAAAATGGATACTTGAGATTACAAACATGGGGAAAATTCATATCTGAGATCACAAAGGCGAGAAATTGATTCCAGTAACCAAAAAGTTTTAAAAAAAAAATGAATCCCGAAAAGGAGAGAACTAGATAATTCGAAAGAACCTCTAAAAAGAGATGATACAGTAAAGCAAATTTGAAGAGATAGCCCAAAACAAGAAAGAGAGAGGAGTTGCTGAGATGAGAGAAAGAGAGAGCTAACATTGGGAAAAATCATAGTCACTACACATCAATACATTGAAATGAACAGGCAAAAGAAAACTAATATCAACGGACAATAACGAGAGGGGGGAAGGAGGATAGCATTACCGAGAGCAATGCAGCGGGATAGAGAGCGAGATGGCGAGATGGGTGTTGGAGCTTCTGCAGGGAAAATATGTATATATATATATATATATGTGAGAAGCTTTTCAGCGAGAAAGAGGGAAAAGATGGCAATGGAAAAATGGAATCCCTGAACTAACTGAAACGATAATATGTTGGCGAGTAGAGGGAGAACAAAAAACGCGTGTTCGGAAAAAAAAAAGGAAAAAAGATGAATGGTTTTTAAAAATTGTATAATATGTTGAGATTGATTGTCTATCATCTATATGTCTATGTGACAGTAGCTAAATGATGGATATATTTTAATTTGGATTGGTCAAATATTTTGCCAAGTCAAAAAGATGTTTAGGACGAAAAAAAAATATTTATTATTTAGTCAATATAAAATATTTATAAAATTAATAATGATTCGTGTTTAATTTATTAGTTATCGAAAGTCAGTCAGTCATTTGAAATCGAATTTTGCTATTCATACTTTTATATATCTGATCTTGTTTAATTGAATAATATCCATGACATTCAACAGTAATGGTTAATCTAATAAAGTTTAAAAGAAAAAAAATAAATGAGAATAAATAAAGTTAAAAAATTAATTACTTTTTTTTAATATCAATATTATAATACATATATTTTATTATATTTTCCTATACAATCCAAAATTTTAAAAAAAATATTTTTTTTTAACTTTTTTATGTGGATTTAAACAAACTATAATTTTTTTTTTTCATTCGCTATTTAAACCATAAAATGCATTGGCCATGACATAATTTTGTGTTAACATTTTCTAATACCTCTATTCTTATAATAAGAGAAGAAATAAAAGATATGAGCAATAACAAATCCTCTTGGATAACATATTGTTATATAGGTGTCAATGTGGATTTTAACAAGGTTACAAGCCCCATCATTTTTTTGAATTATTTTAATTTTATTGCGTTCCGGATTCACGGGTTCCAGTCGGATCCGTGGCTTCCAGACAACACAAATGTTTGAGATGCTGGATGATGTGTGAGGTTGTTAGGAGGAGGAGGAGAAAGCAAATTTTTACGTGAAAATTCTCCCTGCGAAGTGAGAGAAAAAATCACGAGGCACTGTGGGCCTTTTAGAAGTGCTTTACTATTTTTTGAAGTCTTTACAATGTACAAGTTT
>JAOVVI020001746.1:0-15673 GCA_028571085.2 Nepenthes alata
TTGAACAAATGGGTTGTCAGTTACTAGGCCACCATTGATTTCCCCATGATAGGCTAAAATCTTTGATGCGAGGTCATTTTGAATGTTGTTGATTGAAGGTGATACAAAAGATTAGTTTACCAATAACGTAAAAAGGACATCTTTTAATTTCACATTTTATTTCCAAATTAAAAGTTGAGTCTCAGAAAGGTATTGACAAAAATCGGTGAAGGATGCATGAAGAGGAATAAGTTCAAGGTAGGGCTCCAACTAAAATTCGGATTAGTAATGCACAATTCATGTGCATCATTCATCAAGAGAAAGTCAACATGAAATTTTGTCAGAAATGAGGGAGGGTTTAAGGAGAGAAACGTATTTATTACTATAAAAAAAAAGAACAGAATTATCTTTATAGATGTATAACTATCAATATTATATTTTTTGGATGGATAAGGTTTGCCTATAATAGAAACCTAACCCAATATATAATTGATGTGTATTTGAAAATTAGATTTGATTCAAGGAGCTATGGAGTAGGCTCCAAACTAATGTATCGCAAATCCTGCTCACCATAGATCCAAACAAGAGGTTATATTGTAGTACTATGTTTTTGAATAAACTTCGATACTCAAATCAATAATATTTTAGACAAACTAGAAGGTGTGATGGAGGAATGATACCTCTTCCTTGGTAGAAATGACAATTGAGAATATCAAATTCCTTGTTGGGAGATGTGAATAGGGTCTTATGAAGGACTCAGATTCCCTGTTGGGAGATTTGGGTAGGGTCTTATGAAGGACTAACGTTTTTCTCTAGATTGTCCTTGATGTAGGACATGGTGGATCAATAAGGTTGAGAATGTCTTAGGTCTTCAATTTTGGAGAGATAGTAGTTATAGGAACTTTTTATCGATAGCGACAGTAATGATCTCTCAGTAGAAACTCTAGAGGCCAACTCCGTATGCTTTATGAAGTAAGGGAGCTTGTAAGCCTTTAGCCTTGGTGCCCACTTTAGACTCGCTCCCTTTTCTATGTGAAAGGGTGTTGTATTTATAGATGCAGTTGGTTTTCCTTGAGTGTCATGGTTGGCGTGTTAGCATGGGTTTAGGAGCCATAATGGTAGATGCAATTGTTTCGTGATTTGCACCTCATGGCTAGTGAAACATTCCTTGATTATTATATGTTGATTGCTTTTTAGTGATGGAAGTTATTGTGCTGACATGGTATCTGGATCAACCACTGGCTATGGTCCTGTTGTGGGCTCGCATTGGCATCTCAACCTTGACTGTTATGCCGTGTCGATGCCCTTTACATTGGTTCTTTGGTTGAACACACTTGGCTGGGCTAACTTCATTTTCCTTGGTTTCTAGGTGGCTGGACTATCTTGTCGGACTTTCCTTTAACTATGTTCCTTTGTCCCGACCGAGTATCCGGACTATCTTATCGGACCTTCCTTTACCTTACTACCTCGGAGACCATCAGCTCTAATTCGGACCATCCCTAGCCAATCCAAATTCGGACATCTATTTTGTTGTTTAACCTATCAGTAATTATTGAGCATTTAATGGGAGTTAATTAATTTTGATTTTTTGGTCAAAATTATGCTCTCTCCACTCTTCTCCTTCTCACCCTGACGTTCTCCATCCACTCCACTGCTTCTCAGCTTTGCCATTAACTGCTCTCTCAGTTTCTAAGGCAGTAGAATATAAATCTCCCTTTATCACTATTTAGTCAACTGCCCATGAGCAGTTCAAAGGTGAAGGGGTTCTGCCCCGCTTTCTCAATCCCACCTCTTGTGACCACAATATGAGAACCATTTTTTTGGGGAGAAAGCTGGAGGTTGAAAGCCACCGTTTTGAGTGTGCAAAATTCAACAAGATGCACATGTGAGCGGCAGGAGAATGAGGAGAGTGAAGAAAATGAGTGGGGGTTGGGGCTTTTGTTTTCTCTGTCGTTCTGCAAAACATATTATATTTGGATTGTGGAAGTAGGTATCTTTCGTTTGTGATTAAACCTCGGTTTTAAAGCGAGTTGCCAGTGATTTAACTAATCCAGGTATTTCCATTGTCTTTTGGGTCATGAATTGGTTTGTCTAATTTTCTGCTTTTTATAGTATTTACAAACTATGTTTATCTTCAGATAATGATACATCAATGGTTTACTGTAGTCAAGCCATCAATATGCATATTTCCAGTTGGCCACCATGTTTATTTTTCTCAACATGCATAAATAGTCCTTTGAGCATCACAGAGAGGGGCCAACATCGATAAGAATAAAAGTTTAGTAGTTTGTAGTTGCTGGTTCAATTTTTCTCTAGCATCCAGCTAAGCATTCTTTAGTAACTATAAGCTGAGGGAATTGCAAGAACCCCCGAGGAGATTTACCAATGTTGAAGATTTTCAATTAGTTTAGAGTACAGAGTGCCTCTGCCCTATATGTTAGTCTCCTCTTAGATCTGTCTGCCTTTGAGTACTAGCATCTGGTATGGTACTTGTCTGTTTCAGATTCAACAATTCTGAAGATTTCCGATTAGTTTATATCACAGGCTTTGCCATATCAGTACTAAAATTCCAGTTGAGGTGGATGGAACATCATGGTAAACCAGTGTGGTGAGAAAGTTACTTTGACAATCCCCTCTATCCTATGGTAGCCATAGGCTGACACCTGGACACTTGTCCAAATCCATCAGCACTGGAATTCAGTTATACAGATGAGGAGTGATTGGAGACTAGCAATTCACCATATTTGTGTTCTTCACTTACCCATTCTATTTCTGCAGGCAGTGGAAGAATCTCTCAAAAATCTCAACTTATTCAATGGTGGTGTTGCTGATAAAGAAGCTGGGAAGTATAGTGGAGGCATGAAGAGGAGGCTTAGTGTTGCTATTTCGTTAATTGGCGACCCAAAGGTTGTCATAACTTCTTTACTCTCTTCCTTTGAACCTAGCACTTGTTTTGCTTCTGTATTTCTTCTGTCTTTGTCCATTTCTTGTTATTCTGCTTTTGTTCGGTTGTAACGCTAAAATCCACATGTCTTTACAATATGCACTAGTAGAGTTGTCGCCATATGGCCTAAAAGTCATAGATTCGAGTTGTCAAAAAGGCATCTTGCTCAATACAAGTTTGACCGCATATAATAGACTTAAAGTATGTCATTTCTCCAAACCCACAAGTAGCAGGAATTTAATGCACCCGGCTGCCTTTTCTACTTTTGCAATGATATGATGTCCTTATTGTGGCTCTATTTCTTGGAAATTTTGAAGGTTGTGTACATGGATGAGCCTAGTACTGGACTAGATCCAGCTTCAAGAAATAATTTGTGGAACATTTTGAAGCGTGCAAAGCAAGATCGAGCAATTATTTTGACCAGTATTCTCTGTCTCCCTATTTCTGCGTCTTTTCCTATTCTCTTTGTATTTTCCATGGAAGCATTGCATAGATAATTGAAATTTAGACAATATCAAATCTCCAATATAATAAGGCTAGAACAGTTTCTATCTATCTTTACTCATTCAGAAGAATAAGTATTAATTTAACACTACTGCATCAACTAACATATGATAAGATTCATAGTATTGAAGAGCGGATGCCAACATAATTGTTAGTCTAACCAGACCTAATTTATAGGCTCAGTTAGTCTTGGGATTGCTCTTATATTTACTTGAAATATTTTGTTGGCCAGACTTCAGAAAGTTGTTGGTGCATCTGGTTCTAATAGCCGAATGAAGATTTATTATTGCTGTCAATGCTTGGATGAATGTTTAGGGTTATTAACTGAAGAAACTGAGATTGAATTGACAATTATGCTATGAAATGAATAGTGCGTTTATTATTTTGGCTAATATCCGATAACATTTCTAACATATTTCAGCACATTCAATGGAAGAGGCGGAGGCCATTTGTGATCGAATAGGGATTTTTGTCAATGGAAGCCTGCAGTGCATAGGGAATGCGAAAGAGGCAAGTTTGATGCCTGTCCTTTTCATTGGCAATGATTCCTACATATTGGTTATGTTGCTTGTCCGGAACTTTATCTATTGATGCAAAAGGAATCATAATCTTTATTTTTTTGTCTTTGTAGATCTTTTTTGCAAGTGAATCTTCTGGGTCGGGTTTAGCGATCCTCTTTCTGATATTTTTAGTTTTGTAAATGTGCATGGATACTTATCTTGGTATCTGTCTATCTACTATAATTTTGACTGTTTTGCAATCACTAGTTCTTACACCCTTGAGCACAATTGCTTGGAAGTCTAGTTCTTGAGTATATTTTGTCATTGATGGTGGTGTACAATTTTCATAGACAAGTCTTTTGTTCTATTGTGGTTCCTCTTAGGAGAAATAATTTCACCTTGACTCAAAACACAAAAAAGGTGTCTGAGCTGTATCCAAACTTTAAATTTATCATCAATTTTAACAATATTTAGACCTATATGGTGTCAAGATAAGATCAAAGAAAGGTAGATGATCAGAATTGGTTTATCTCTTAGTGCACTTAAGCTGCCCCAGCTTTACCTAACATGCGCTCTTAATGGTGAAGAGGAGGAATTCAGTAGTGAGGAAGGCCATCATGCCTCTGATTTCAAGATCTACGAAGACAGAGCTTTGAGTGTTGAAAATTTGGGAACAAGTAAGCAGAGTTAGCAGCATGGAGCAACTCACACAGAGTAAACTGATGGGTTTGAAGAAGATGAAAAGTTTTGTGCTCCCAATCCACAGACTCCCTTACGTCTTGCTGATGGTGATAAGATTTGACGTCCTTGGTATATTTGAGGATCTTAGTGCTTTCTACTCCTATGCCTTAATCAAACAATCAGTTTATGGGGTATGTTCTTGGCCAAAAAAGGAACTTTTGGGGTATGGGGGGAAATAAGATGCTTGCACTAACAATCTTTCAGATTCATGACAGCCAAGTAGAAGAGATGTAGAATTCTTGTGAGGATAGTTTTGGGTTTAGGGATGGTTGACAAAGTTGAAGTTGCTAAAGTAGAAGAGAATAAATCTTTGTTGGTTTGTTTTGTGACCATAAGAAACCTGAAAATGGTATCCAACTCTCTTGCGTCTAATGAATTCAATGTTGCCGAAATTTCCCAAGAAGATTTTGAGCTATGGAACAATGGATTGCTAGTAGAGGGAGATCCTTGACCTGGGAGTATTATGTTTTGATCATGAGAGGGTTTTCATATTGAAGTAATGCAGTGAGCTTGATGTTGGCAATGTTATAACTAATGTACAATGGTTCTCTGAGACTAAAACTTGTTATATTCCTATTATAGTGATGTAGTGGGTTTATGATATTGATTTTGAGTAGGCAACACATGTTCCTGTATGGTTTAATTTCATAATTTACCTGCCTACAGGTGGGCTGGTCTGGTATTCAGTAAGCTTGGTAGTATCTTAGGGAGGGATATTAATAGCTGCTGTAAAGGTTTGATTTACTTTAATGAGTATTACTCTGCTATGAATGGAAAGATATCGGTGGTCTTGGATCCCCAGTCATATGCTGTGAATTTGTTTAAGTGCATAATCAGTTTGCCCATTATGATGTTGAGAGTTTGAGTTTTACTCAATTTTCGGCAATGTTTGCTTGTGAATGATCCTGCTGAAGGAAGGAAGCTTTGGCAATATTTAATGCAGATTCATCACAGTAAGGAACCATGGTCGACGCTAGGAAATCTCAAAGTTGTTCTCAAGGCTTCTGAAAAGCTTAGCAGAAATCCTGTTAACCTTGTTGATGTTGGTGATTTTGCACGCTGTATTGACAATCTCTATGCTAGACTTGAGTGCAACTGGTTCAAACAATACTAGGTGTAATACCCAAGATTATGACGGTAAGGTTTATGGCAAGTTTGACAAAGTCATAGAAAACTTTTGATGGTTCCTTTTTGTTACAAACACTGGCCGAGTTCCAATAAAACACAGCCTCTCATCACGCACCTATGGTTTTTGCGATGTGTAAGCCTGATTAGTGGGTGGAGCATAATCTTTCTTGAATGTTGTGGAATAGAGCTGGATGACAGATTAATGTGTGTAATATGTATAGGGTGGCGAAAGCTTCTTAAAGTTCATTTCAGATGTCAGTCATCCCCCTCTAGATACCCTCCAAACACCCATTTTGATGTAGCATCCCCTTCATTCATCAACTATTATAGGGGCTCATTACTACGACTATGAATGATAGATAGGTCACCAAAGGATGTCGCCCAAACATTTTTCTTTCATATATTAGCTCCAGAGTTGCTACTGTTAGACAGGATCTTTAAAAGGCACAGATTGAGGAGTTGTTGTAACGACTAATTGGATTGGCATGAAAAGTAAATAAATTGAAATTTTATTTGATTTTGATGCCCAGTTATTGGTCTAATCCTCCATGAAAGCAAGATACTCTGACCAAAGGGAAGGAGAAGTCGGCCAACATTAGCTTTGGCTCAGGAAGTTTTAGTTCGGCATTATTACTGCTAAACTCTTTTGATGATGAGCCACTTAAAAAGGGGAAATTATGTCACTCTTCTTGCAGCTATGGAAGATTTTTTAGGCCAAAATCAAGGGTGGACGGGACAATATTGGGTGTTGAAAATACGAAATATTTTTGAGCATATGAAGAATAATAAGCATCGTGCTGATGTAACTTCCTCTGTTATCGTTATGGTGAGACTAACCAAAAAAAAAAAAGAAAAAGAAAAAAGATGATTACTTATGAGGTTCCTGTGTATCTGAATAAATTGTGGAGGTTTATTAAGTATTTTGTATTCAAACAGTCATGGCCCTGGTGGATATTCATCCTGCTGGCCACCAAGCCCCATTAGCTTTGGCCACCTCTGACCGTTAACCACTGTGTAAAACACATTGAAATCACAATTCTCGTCTCATCAAAGCCTTATTTCCTGATGAATCATAGTTCCTCGCATAAACCAAACAATATGACATTTGTAGATACCTTATTCTGGATAAGATTTATTGCATATCATTAACTGAACATTCCGTGTAGAGCCTACAATAATACCCCACTGTTTTGATTGTCAATGAACAGCTGAGGGCTCGGTATGGGGGAACTTGGGTGTTCACCATGACTACTACATCGGAATGCGACGCTGAAGTCGAGAAGATGGTTTGTGACCTGTGCAGAGATGCTAGGAAGATATACCATTTGCCTGGAACACAGAAATTTGAGCTGCCAAAGCAAGGGGTGAGAATTGCAGATGTCTTTGAGCTGGTGGAGAATGCAAAGGGCAGGTTCTCAGTTCAAGCTTGGGGTTTGGCTGACACCACTCTGGAGGATGTCTTCATCAAGGTTACTCAAGAGGCTGAGGCATCTGAAGTACTTTGAATATGGTTTTTTTCTTCTTCTCTGAAGTTACTTTCTGAACTAGTAGTACATTTATGGGTATATTTGATCTCATAGATACATATAAAATTATATAAAAAGCCAAATTTGATGAAAGTAGAATGTATTGTTTGGAGGAAGATCTTCGGTATCTTTCATTAAAATCCTACCTAATGGTAGGATATAGTGGTATAACCCTTTACTTTTTGTTACAAAGCTAATAAACCAGGTCATCATTAGAAAAAGAATTAGGCTAAAAATTAGGATATATTTTGAGAAAATAGAACTTTTATTAAAGATATGCAAATAGAAGGCTTTTATAGAAATTCTTGTAGAGCTGGGAATGAAATACTTATTATGTACATGCTAGATTATAGATTAATAATTGCATCTAATATATAAAAAAAATTTCAATTGTTGGTCATCTTTAAAATAGGAATTTTGGTTGAAAACACTACAAAGATAAAGTATTGTAACTAGAAAAAAAATAAAAAATCAAACAGGTTATAAACTTCGATAGGAGAAAAATTAAGAGAAATTGAAGAAATATGGTAATAAATTTGGGTACACGGGTAAGGGCAAAAATGAAAATGAAAGGTATTATAGTAGAGGAACCTGACAGAAGAAGAGTGTGTCTGAAGGGAATTTATAAAATTGAAATGGGAATTTATGCTACATTACATGTATAAAAAGAGCAATGTAATACATCAAACTCTCTCATTATGCAGTCTAAAAAAAGATCAGATACATGCAATATTACGTATGTAATGTACAGTAAAAACATATAACAGTGAAATTAGACCATTCACATTAACATTACTTAGGAATTTATAAAATTGAAATGGGAATTTATGCTACATTACATGTATAAAAAGAGCAATGTAGTACATCAACCTCTCTCATTATGCAGTCTAAAAAAAGATCAGATACATGCAATATTACTTATATAATGTACAGTAAAAACATATAACAGTGAAATTAGACCATTCACATTAACATAACTTGCTCATTACTACAAAACTAGTGATGAGGGACATGAAACACATTCATGACATTGTGCATGCATTGTCCTAAAAATAAGGCAGAACCTAATATGCGAAACTCTCATGTTGTGGGATTAAAAAGAGAGTCAGATATATACATCATTTTACCTGCATAATGCAAGGCAAATGTACAGTAGCAAAATTAGACTCCAACATTTCTACAGATGTGTTTACCCACCTCCCCCCCTCCCCCATCCCAACCAATACGAAAACATACTAATGGACGCAGTCAACAGAGCACGATATTTGTTCACGTATTTGAAAATATAGGAAGATGAGATCACACGGGAAAATTTGAATACAACAAAACGAAACGGATTTTGTATGTCGAGGAATCAGCAAAAGGAACTACTCAAACTGGTTGAATATCCCAAATTCAGGGCAACTGAGAAAAGCATGTATAGAACAACAAGACAAGTAACTTTTGAAAATGTCAGTGGGCTGCAGCAGTTGTCTTCTTAAAATCAATCTTGTCAACTTTAACCTCTCCGTCGATGAGCTCGTAGACGTAAACCACAACACGGAGGCCGTCGATGTCCATGAGGACGAAGCTCGGGTTGACATCATAGGTGATGCTGCTGTATGCGCCAGTAGCAGAGCCCGGGTTTATCACGACACCTCCCTCGTGCTTGTATGCTGTGAACTGGTGTGTGTGTCCGGTTACTAGGATGTCCACGTCCAACTGCCTCTGAAGCATGGCTAATGAGTCCAGATCCCCCCATGGAATAACCTTCAACAAAACACATGTATAATTCAGCTGCCATTATTTGAGGCAAGAATCTTTAGTCAGTCGCTCGAAACTGTAACAGGATTTCAGAATCACTAATCCACATCTATTTTCATAAGTCATTCTCGATGCATTAAGTGTACTTTCAGTGGTCACACATTGATGCAAAAAGGTTACAATGTATGGATCCACCTTCTGAAAAGGGATTTGCAACTATTACTTCTTTCGGGGAACATGAAGCATATTTTCCTAAGAAAATTATGGGTGTGGGTATTGGTGAGAAAGAGCCTTGTTGCTTATCTTCCCCACCTGTAGATAAAATCACCCATAAGAGTATCTCTCATTGGCTGCATGACATTCAAGCATTGATGCAAAAATCAGTTGATATGACTGGTATCGTGCCTCGATACCAAAATTTTCCGATACCGTGACCATATTGCAGTATGTTTCTTTATCGACGATATATAATGATATATCGGCTGATACGACC
The DNA here is from genome assembly GCA_028571085.2 of Nepenthes alata. NCBI lineage: Eukaryota > Viridiplantae > Streptophyta > Magnoliopsida > Caryophyllales > Nepenthaceae > Nepenthes > Nepenthes alata. Next base: position 9,559 of record JAOVVI020001746.1, read on the forward strand.
CAATTAGCTTGTAACTTTTAAAAATTATTTTCTTTTCAATATATCCGATACCAATAAGTATTGTTTGATATGTCTAATACTGATATTTTCATCCATAATTCAAGGATTCCTGGTATCATGAGAGATGAAAATCAAACAATACCAGACCTGGTGACCATGACAGAGTCCAAGCTTAAATTGGCCAATAGATAGTGTCTTGGTCTCTGGATAACGTGACTCTTCATCATATTCCCCTCTAGTAATATGCAGGTCTGGACAAACTGTCTTCAAATAGTCATGAACTTCCTGCAGAAAAAAAGACATTTACCACGAGATGAGATGACTAAAAAAAGGGTCTGCAAAGAGATTATCACATATTAAAATTCTACAATAAGGATCCTAAGTAAAAATGCCAGAGCAAGTAAAACAATTATCCAAGTAAGTGCATTCCACTCCTCACAGATCCCTAATGCTTGGAACATAGTACATAACTGTAATGAATGTTGCAGTTATTGAAGCTCACATATCACATTTTCTCTGGCCATTCTTTTCCTCGTAGGTAGAAGGGGAAGCACAGAGTGACACAACAAATTTAATGGTGGGATGAAAAAAGTGAAGACCTACACCCATACAAGAGCTACAGATACATTACACAAAGTCTCCACCTTTTTTTCCTAGGAGAGGGGTTAAAATGGATGAAAATATCAGTATCGGTATTAGTCATAATGTTATCGGTATTAGACAATATATATTTGTCTCGAATATATCAGATGAAAAAAATTTCTAAAAATCGTAAGCTGATAGGGATATATCAGCTAATATATTGCGATACATTACTAATATGATAATATATTGCAATATCGTTGCGGTACAAGAAATATTGATATTGGGGGCCGAAACCAACACACGTTAGCCAATATTGACATCAACCATTAAAGGCATAAGCAGGGAGTGGCATAAGCAATTTCAAAGTAGGGATTATAGAAGTCAAGACCCTACATCCTTCCAAGAGTTGACAATATTGTCAGTTCGTCTTCTTAGTGATTTATTCAATACCCAAAAGATTCACATTTGTCATTTATCTGATTGGTAAAGCTCAATTAGTAGCATGAATTATTCACAGCGTTGTGCAATGCATTCACAAAGAATAAAATAATTAGTATGCTATCAGTAGCATTTGAAACAAATATGTTCAACTTTATGCAACAACTCAGCGAGATTGACTGCTCAAACAAACACCAGCACCAACAGAGAAGAAAAATTGATCACTAGAAGGAACTGCATGTTTGCATTTCTGGATAAAAATGGACATAAATTGTTTACAAGAAACCTTAACAACTCAGAGATATAAATGTAATACAACATTCCGGAAATTTTTTATCTTCATAAGAATTTTTTCTGAGAAATTAATCACACATACATATTAGAGCTGCCATTTATTATACAGGAAACTAGTATTTGACATGGTTTAGGTTTCTACAACTGTTTATAAGTAAGCATGGGGGGTGGGGGGAGCATAAAAATCAAGCAGATACAAATGGACATTAGAACAAAATATATATCGCTACAAATGTCAATGGAGTAGAGGACATAATTGTTCTTAAGTTGGTCTTAGGGAAAGAAATAATCAATATTACTAGTACTTTTGCTGACAAGTTAGCTGAGAATATGAAATGAAGATTTTGAGGAAGACATGGATAATGTTATATGATGGCCGAGGATGAAAAAAATTGCATAGAAGGGAATTTATGGTGACACACGTAAGGATAGCAATGGATATGAAAAGATACAAGGAGGACATGGATATGGAGACAACAATATGAGGCTCATAATCCACTTTCAGTGTTTAGTTGATCTTCCGGTATTGTCAGAGTAAATGCTTGATGCTTTTTGCTCATTCAATAAACACCTTGGAAAAGAAATGAATGCCCAATTAACTTTTTCTTTAATAATGTATTAAAAAAAGTTAAAAGGTTGTTCTCAACTGGCTAGCAGAAAACATTGTCTTGTAAAGATGGAAAGGAAATCTGACAACACAAACCTATTGGAGTAAGGCATGCAATAAAAAAGGGAGAATATCTAAAATATTACAACTTTTTTAACTTTTTTCAAATTTTATCATCATTTTTTATTTTTTTATTTATCATCAACTTTTTTAAGTACCAATTTTATTCTATGCAAAAACATTAAGCCAAATTGACTACATTAGAAGTGGTATGTTAATACACATAATGATGCCAAAAATAGTTATTAAGTGTACATAGTTTATAACAAGTAAAATGAATCACAAACATTTATTTTATATATTTAGTTACATATATCTTTATTTACATATAAATTTATTTTTAAATAACAATCAAATTAATATTCAACTTGAAAAATAAAATTCAGAAGTTATTTACGAAAGAAGTATGAATAAAAGAGAGATGGTGAAATTGTTGTTATAAATTGTAAATAGAAACATGTAGACAGCTTAAATCTAAGATCAGTAATGAGTAAAAAGGCTAAATGTTTTTAAACGTGGGAAAGAAACTAAAATCTTGAATATGTAAAACTAGAGTATGAGAAGTCAAATACGCATTAGCAAAGCTACAAGTAAATTAAAATTTCACATACCAGATCACATAGCAATCGAAGTTAAAAATTGCTTCAGCACAGGGGAAAATCATTACAAAGATTACAAAATCTAAGAAAGAGTGTAGATGATGCATCAAAAATCACTCCACTTCCGTATATAACTAAAAGGAGATAATCGAAATTGCAATAGAAAAACATGGAACTGATTAATGACTGATGCATATGCAATACAATTATAAAATTGTAATAGAATGTAGATGATGCATAAAAAATCACTCCACTACCATATATAACTAAATGGAGATAATAAAAATTGTAATAGAAAAACATGGAACTAATTAATGACTGATGCATATGCAAAACAATTATGCAAAAAGTAATTAAAGAAAGTTTTAGACAATAAGAGCCTTGGAAAACCAATATAAACTCCGTTTTATGCAAGTGGGGTGAGAAAATCATAGATAGAGGCTATATATCCATAAATAAATGGAGGCTATAGATCCATAGAGGTTATATAGAGGCCCAATGCAGATGATCACATTATCAGACAGCTAAATGGATGGATAGAGGCAATAGATCCATTAAAAAAATGAAGTTCTAGAATCATTAAAGAAGGTTTAAAATGTGATAATGACAAAGTTCCATGGTGGAATTTGGAAAGAAGGGAGCATGTAGTAGGTACACATATAAGCAAAGACAGCAATTGATCTATTTGTGGTTTAATAGTTATAAATATTTTGTTAAATACATTGTAGTTATTACTTTTCTGGTTTAGTCGCAAAAATTGATTTAATGGATGATTCCTAGCCTTGTAATACTTTTCGTAATTTCTATACAATAAGAAGCACCTTCACAATGGAGGCATCGAGGATTTAATTTATTTGATATGGTATCAAAGCCAAAAACTTAAATCACATCTTGTACCTCTTGGTTAGTTGTGGAATCCCAAAGAAAGTCGACAATCTTTTGGTGATTTTGGCAGAGGATGTTCATCATTCATTTTAGTGCTTTTGTTACTATCTTGATCTTGGAGATTGAATATTAGTGGTCATGTTAATTTCGAGTTAGTCCGCACCCTTCGTTGGTTTCATCTTTGAGCAATCTTGGTTTCGTGGTGATTTCATCTCTAAGCCAAAGGCCTACTTCCCTGATTTCATAGACGATGCATTAGGGCTGAGAAATAAGTAGGTCTTGTAAGCGTGCATGTGTGCAACGTTTCCTTGCCTATAGTGAGTAATTGGCATTGCTCGGTCACTTTGTCTGTGGCGACTTCTCCCTCATATTTCCTCTTCTTTGTGGTAATCGAAGTTGGCTTCTTCTCCCTCAAGCATTCCTCTTTTCTGTAATCAAAGCTGTGTGCTTCTCTTTTCTGTGAGGGTGTGTGGCAATCTGCTTCTCCTTTCTTCGATTGTCACAAGGTATGTTTGGAGAGAGAGAGAGGGCTACAATGTGTTATTTCTTGGACACAAGTATCTCTCTCATTATTTTTGGTTATATTAATCACACCTTCAAGTGACTAAGGTATTTTTGAAGTATGGTTCACCAATAAAAACTATTATGCCTAGGAATTCCAACTTTCGATATTGTCACTGGAAAGGATCTTTGAGGTCACATAGATGATAGTAATGCCCCTCCTACATATACTAGAAATTAGACAAATGGAAGGATAAATATGCTCAAGTGATGACCTTGATTTTAGGACTATTTGATCATCTTATTTTTCTTAACCTGAGGCCATACAAAATTGCTAAAAGTATGTGGGACTATCTCAAAAAAGCATATCATCAAGACAACACCGCCTCACATTTTCAACTAGAATATGAAATATCTCATTACAATAAGATCTCTCTATTTAAGATTATTTCTCTGGATTTTAAAACTTATGAATAGAATTTGTTGATATGATTTGTGGGTAAGGTACCTTCTGGATCCCTTAATATTGTTCAAGAAGTTCATGAACAAAGCAAACATGATCATTTATTGATGAAACTTCAACTTGAATTTGAGGTCAATCACCCAGATCTTAATGCGTGTGATTTGGGGAGTTACTTCAGGAGATCAATGTCTTGCCACATGGGTCTCTTTCCAGCAAGATGGCTTGTCATTTATTGCTGTAGTGTATGCAGCTCACAGGAGAGGCAAGGGCAGAGATGCATAAGGTTCAATGTTATAGCTACAACAAATACGTGCATATTGCTGTACACTATGCAAGGAAATTGTGCATTTACTTCAAGAAGCTAGAACATATTATCAAAAAATGACTTGCATATCCCTAGCACTGATAATAAGCTAATGCCTATCAAGCTACAGTGGATTAAGGTTCAGTTCGTTCTTCTTTTGCTGTGAATTCTACTACTGGTAATCAATCTACCCTTACTCTTGTCATGGTTCAACAAATGATCATTTCAAACTTCTTAGCCTTAGGGCTTCAAGGTAACATATTTCATAATATTTATCTTGGCTTGTTGATTTAGGAGCATCCAATCATATGACTAGCTTGCTTGATAATCTTAGAAAGGTTTGAATATATCTTGGGTTATTTCATATTCAGATTGCTAATGGTACTTGTTTACTCATTCATACTACTAAAAATATTAATTCTACTATCAAAGAAGGTTTTGTATCTCTCGAGCTTTTGACTAGTCTCATTTCAATAGGGCATTTGGTTGATAATAAATACAATATTTGATTTTCTCATGATGGTTGCCTTATGATGTATTAGGTATTGAAGAAGATACTTGCAAAAGGCCTTAAAGTAGGACACTTGTTTCCTTTTCATTTTCCAATTCTTAATTTTATTTCATTAGTTTGTTCTACTGTGAATAGATGCTTGGGTCATCCTACCTATTATTCTATCTCATTTAGTGAACTCTGATTTTTTAGGTAATAAAAAACAATTTTCATTTTGTCTTTTCTTTTGATTGTTCAGCATGCAAATTGGGTAAGATTAAGTTTCTTTCATTTCCTTCTTCTGATAGTTGTGTTGCAAAATGCTTTGATACGATACGCAGTGATATATGGGATATTACTACTATAATATTTCATACTAACTATAAATATTTTGTGATGTTTATCGATAACTACAATAAGTATTTCTAGATTCATTTCATTGTTCTAAATCAAAGGTATTTTCTTTATTTCAAAAATTTATGGCTTATATTAAAATATAATTCTCTTTATGAATCAAAGTACTGAAGTCTAATTCTCATAAAGAATGTCTCATGGGTTTCAAACTTTTCTCATACAAAAATGCATTGCCTCTCCGTATTCCTATCCTTATACACCTCAACAAAATAGTGCTACTAAATGTAAAGAACCAAAACCTACTAGATATTACTCGAACATTATTAATTGATTCTTTTGTTCCATCCCATTCTAGGTTGAAACCTTGTTTCCGGTAGTTTGTTTTACAACACGATTAAACATCGACACTCGCTACTTCCCTCTTTATTACCAAGATTCTAGATACATAATTTACACACTTTTTGTTGCATTTGTTTTGTCCATTTACCATCTCATAAACGTCACAAACATTCCGCTCAATTTATTAAATGTGCAT
>JAOVVI020001747.1:1328-23138 GCA_028571085.2 Nepenthes alata
GCGCCAATTGCTCCAGACTTGTGCTCACTGTACGCTCGATAGGCGCTCAAGGGTGAGTTAAAAAACTTTCCAACGACTTTGATTTTCGTTTATAAAAAGAAGGGGAAATAGGAAAGAGAGACGGGTGATCAGCAGAAACACGAAGGAAGAAGGGAAGAGAAGAAAAGGAGAAGGAAAATGAAGCCAATCCGATCAGATCAGAGTAAAAAATCAGTTAATCAGGTTAAGAAAAGTGTATTTTGAACTCCCACTTCGCTTATTGTTGTGTTTTGACCGCTCAAAAAGGGTATTATTGTTCTAATACCCACTCCCTCCAAAATTAATGCATGTTTTTCATGTTTTCATGATTATATAAATAAATTTCATGTGTAAGTATAAATATCATGATTTATGTGTTCGATTCCAATGTTTGGCTTGTGTTTTGTATTCAATTTGTGTTCGAAAGCTTTGCTTCAAACCCTCGCTCAAAAATGGAGAGTATGGTATTTGTATGTCTCGAGATATGAAGAGAAAACACTATTTGATAAGTTATGTGGGTCTTTTGGACAAGTGTTCTCTAAAAAGTCATAACATGTTACGCCATCTGATATTATTGAGAGCTCCAAGCCTGTTTGATGGCTTCGGCCCAGAGCTCACCGACATGCTAGGGGTATGACCCTATCCACCAAGTGATGCATGGACCGCCTTCCTCGGGGCATTAATTTTGGAGGACAACAATTAGGCTTCATTGACTATCCTATCATTGTGATGTAAATAAGGAGGATATGAGCTTTTCAACTAAAAAAGAAGAACATGAGAATCATCCTACTCTTGGGATGTAAATAAGGAGGCAACCGATGAATAAGGACCAAGGAATATGAACTATGGACAATAATAACGAACAAGGAAATATCTTGCCCTCTGAAAGTAAATAAGGAGGGAATCGATGATTAAGAACCAAGAAATATGAGCCAAGAACGATGATTGAGAACCTAGAACTATGAGCCAAGAACAATAATTAAAAACCAAGAAGTATGAGCTAAGAACGATGATTAAGAATCAAGAGCCAAGAAGAAGTGATCTCATGTTGAGATCAAGAATCAAGAAGCAAGAACAAGTGTTCTTATGTTTAAGAACAAACCAAGTACCAAGGAATAAGTAATAAGAGAACTATTCTATCCTCAGGATATAAATAAGGAGGAATTAAGTCGTTTTTGAATAAGAACTAAGAACTTTTAAACATGCTTTTCTCATATTTATGCATTGTTTTATACTTTATCTCGTTCGCATGCACATGGAAAATTTCAAGTTTCCTTTATGTTTCTTTCTCCGCATGTAATTATATGATTTACATGAAAATTGCCTGTACTTGTTTTCATAAGTACTTTGTTGAGCATTCAACTCATATTTTGCTTTTTATTTTCTTTCTAGATAAGGTGAAACCTGATAAAGATTGAAGATAGGATTAGCTAGAAAGAAGAAAGCTTATTGGACTTGAAGACTTTTGAAGATTTGTGGGAGACCTTGAAGATTTTGGTTGCTTGGGAAATTTTAAATGTATTTAGCTAGTGTTGTTGATGAATACTGTATTTGATATTGTAGAATGCTTTTGTATTATGATGGATGTATGTTTTATGCTTGCGCAAGTTGATATTCGATTATAGTTGCTTTCGCATTGTTTTTGATTTTTGATTTTATTTTGGAACTAGATGCATCTCTCTTAAATCCAATACGATAATTAGAAGTACTATATTAGAGCCATAAATGATATGGCATTTGTTGATCTCGTGGATTAAATTTTTGAGATCTGGTAATTTTTATGTATTGTAGGATTATTTATATGATTTTTTACTCATCTTTAGAGAAAATTTTATCCGATTTTCTACATAATTTAATATTTTAAATTTAGAGTATTACTCTTGTATGTTACTAACGGAACGTCCTTAAAGGAAAATGACTCATTCCGTTACAAATGATATCATAGAAAAGAGTTGTCTTAGATTTTATTTGAATTGTATACGAAAACTTAGGATCGATTAAGATTGATCAAATAACTGGATGAATGCATAGGATGATTAAGTTGGATTGATAGTATTAGGTATCTTAATATGCATAAGCTAGATTAGAATTCAGTTGGGATTTAGTGTTAAGTTGATTGATATTGATTTCATGCCTAGGATAATCGATTTGGGTTTAAGATTTAGGTTGATTTGTTCTAAGTTAATATAAGATGAAGTAGATAGGATTAGATGGAATGTTTAGGGTTTAGCCTTAAGGATTTCATTTTGAAATGTATTGATTGATTTTAACCCCTCCCTCTAATATGATTATTCAAGGTTAATTAATGTTGTGATATTTGTGGTTATCGAAAATAACATGGCTAGTAGAAGAGAAAAAAGAACTACTCGTGGAGATGCTAGTACTTCCCAAGACTGAGAGGCTGAATATCTGAACATGTTAGAAAGGATTACTAATATACTAGAATCGATGGAGTAACGTCATATGGCTTCAGTTCCTACACTAGAGCCAACCCTAATGAATCTTGCCCTAATGGCATATGAGATGTTTATGGTAGAAAAGGCGCCTAAAGTTTTAGGGGAACCAGATTTGATAAAAGTAGATATTTAGATTCAAAGATCAAAGAAAATATTTACTGTCATTCAATATTCTAATTAGGAAAAGGTTGCTTTTGCAGCTTATAAGTTAGAGGGAGAAGCCGATAGTTGGTGGTCGATGAAGAAAAGGGCATTGGGTTTGCCCAATGAGAAAATCTCTTGGAAAATACTCGAGGAAGTGTTCATGAAATAATACTTACTTTCTAGCCTCTAAGATTGGAAGGAAAAGTCGTTTATGTGACTTAGGCAAGGAAGCCACACTGTGGCAAAATATGATGCGATGTTTGCTGAATTATCTTGGTATACGTCAGATATTGTGAAAGATGAATTGAGAAAAGCCCAAAAGTTCCAACAAGAATTAAGAAATGAGATTTGGAGTCAGTTGGAAACCAAGAAACTTCAAACTTACGCTGAGGTTTTAGATAGGGCGCTAATATTTGAAAGAAAACTTGAGACTTAGAAAACTTTTGTTAAGAGAGCAGCTAGTCAAGTGAGTTTTAGTATGGGATCCAGTTCGGGATCCCAAAACCTGCTAAAAAATAAAGATGTCTGGTAAAGGGAAAGATAGTATCAAAAATTATAATTATTGCGAGAAGAAGCATTCTGAAGAAACTTATTTTCGATTGATAGGAGCCTGTTTTAATTGTGATCAGTAGGGTCATCTGATTAAAGATTGTCTTCTACCCAAGAAACTAATATCAAAGAAGCCCGTTGCTTCAGCTAAAGCATTTATGGCAACAAATAAGGACACTGAAGCACCCTCAAATGCAGATGAAGGTATTCTTTTGTTTATAGAAATTTAATTTCTATTATATTTAATTTGAAATTTATGTATTCTCTTATTTTCCCCGGATTTGTTTGTTATATCATATTCACCTCGAAAATTTTAGGTTGTCCCATAGTTGTATCTTTGTATTCTTTTGTGGTTTTGTGGATCTTATGAATTGTGAAAGGCAATTAGTTGAGTGTTCATTGGAGGAAATGAAGGCGAGTTTAGTTGAGGAAATGCCCTATGGAGCATGTGGCATTTTCAGTAGCATGATTTTGAATATGTGGGATTAAAGCGATGGCTAATTGTGAAAAAAACTAATTGATATTGTGAAGGTATATAGTCTTCTTGGGTTTAACTGAATCTAATAAACAATCCAATAAGTATTTCCCAAGGATCGTAGAGCCATGAGGCATTTGGCTTAGGAACGATCAGCATTTATAAGAATAGAATATGTGAAGATGGCCTTCAAGGAATTAATGATAAATTATTAGCTGCTTTATTTGGTTTGATCCCTGATAGGTTTGGCAGATTATGGTAGAGTGTAATGTTTTGAGGAAGGATAAAATTTGTTTATCTCTCATCACAATAGGTGGTTACCCTCGAATTAAGTAGGGGAGGAGCTTATGATTTAAAATTGTTCTGCCTATAGTCAGGATTAGTCAATGATGTTCTTACCTTGAAGAATTATAAGTATTGTTTGAGGAGATGTATCATAGAGGAGGGATGAGATATGTAATGAGACATTTTTGAGAAAAATCTAGGACTACGTTTCCTATATTGTATGAAGATGGCTGCCCTTGGATTAAGTGGAGAAGTCCATAGTTAAAGTTATTCCACCGTAGGTTGGAATTAGTAATTAAGTTTCTATTTTGGGAACTTAAGAGTATTACCTTTGGAGATAGTTTTTGTCTAATAGTTTTAAGGGCCAAATAGTTACGCCACTAAGGAAAGATGATCTTATAGTAATGCAGATGGATGAGACCTGTCTAAAGATTACAAAGAAGAACCTCAATGTCTTAAGGAGAATGAACCTTAGTACTGGCGAATGATGTTGGGAGTTTTTAGATTTGATATACCTTTGATGCTTCATAGGAGATGACAGAGTTAAATCATGAGTAGGTCAATGTTGGGGTAATAGGATGTTGTATTCTTAAATTGGGAGATAGAATTGTATTCAAAATATTAGAGTTATAAAATTTTAAAATAAGAAGTCCTTATGATTGTGTTTCAGGACTATTAGAATGACCCACTCATTACGAATTATAAAAGACATGTTTAGATTTAATTAGTAGGCACATTCGTATGCCAGTGAGATCTTGGGGTTGCTAGTAATTGGGTTTTAAGATTTGGGTGATAACTTAAAGCTATATCGAATTCTTCATAGACTATTATGATTGCAATTTCTAATCTAGCTATCATTTGAAGATTTGGAAAAATTGTCTTTATGGTATGGCTATCTCAGGATTTTTTTTTAATTATAATTGCTGTATAACCTAGTTGCTCTATACGAGCTAATGGATATAAGTCGCAAGAAAATCTAGGATCCGTAATATAAATGACTAGATAGAATAGCAGAAGCGTGTGTCAGCTCACAACTTTCATAGGTCTCAAGATGTAATTAAAAAGGCCAAATGGTCATGCATTTCAAGAATATGTAGATATTTGTTAAATGTCTGATAAATCGCCCATTTTTGACAAGATGGATTTTGTATTTTAGGGAGATGTCGGTTTGAGGACATACTAACGAAATAATGAAAATGTAAGGTGTCCTGCCTTTGAGGTTTAAATATGATTTGAGGTTTACGTCGAAACTTTGGGTCTAATCCGTTCAGAGAAGTCTGCGTGTTAGGTTTAATCAGATATTGTGGTGACTTGTAACCATATGATTTATAACCACATGATTAATCAGAGTTGCACAATAGAAGTGCGATGAACCCATATATTCTAAGGTTTAATTTGTGGTTCAGAAGGAATACTTATTTTCGAGGCTTAGTGTAAATGGACGTAAGTAATCATTGACCCGTTTGAGGTTTTGAACTAGGTTGGAGAAGTAATCATAAATTGGGTTTTTTCGTACTTGATAAATTTAGAGTTTGATAGAATATATCGAGCAATAAGGATCAAGACAATTTGAATGCTCAAGGTTCCCTAGGATAATCATTTTAATCGATGACATGGCTTGGGAAAGTTAGAAAGGTATCCTTCGATTAAGAAATTTCAATGATCGTTAAATTTTGAGGATGAAATTTTTTATAAATAGGGGTAATTGTAACGACCTAGTTTCTAAAACATAGTAAATCCTGTTAATATAATTATATTTGGGATAAATAAAATTAGGAAAATAGGAAATTGGGATAAGTATATGTGGATGCTGGACTAGGCTCACCATGGGCTCGAGCCCAGAGCAGAGGGCATAAAAAACAGATTGCTCTGAAAAAGTTTGTGCACGCCGTTCACTCGAGCGCCTAAGGAGGCACCAAAAACAAAATGTATGGTGCTTGCCGCTCGCCCGAGCGCAAAGGTGGCCCAAAAACATAATGGTCCTGGCTCGCTATTTCCTCGAGCCAGGTAGCCGACACCAATTGCTCCAGACTTGCGCTCGTTGCATGCTCGATAGGCGCTTGAGCGTGAGTTAAGAAATTTTCCACCGACTTTGATTTTTGTTTATAAAAAGAACGGGGAAATGTGAGAAAGAGAGAGAGAGAGAGGGCGATCAACAAAAGCACAAAGGAAGAAGGGAAGAGAAGAGAAGGAAAAGGGGAATGAAGCCACATCCAGTCCAATTAGAGTAAAAAATTAATTAATCAGGCTGGGGTAAGTGTACTATAAACTTCCTCTTCTCTTATTGTTGTTTTTTGACTTCTCAAAAAGGGTATTATTGCTCTAGTGCCCACTCCCTCCAAGATTAATGCATGTTTTTTATGATTATATGAATAGATTTCATGTTTTAAGTATAAATATCAAGATTTATGTGTTAGATTTTGATGTTTGGCATGTGTTTTTTATTCGATTTGTGTCCAAAAGCTTCACTTCAAACCCTAACTTGATAATGGAGAGTAGGGTATTTGTATGTCTCGAGATATGAAGAGGAAACACTATTTGATAAGTTATGATAACTTATATGGGCATTTCGGATAAGTTTCCTCTAAAAAATCATAACATGTTATGCCATCCAACATTATTGAGAGTTCCAAGCCTGTTTGATGGCTTCAGCCCATAGCTCACCGGTACGCCACGGTATGACCCCGTCCACCAAGTGATGCATGGACCACCTTCCTCGGGGCTTTAATGTTAGAGGATAATAATTAGTCCTAATGACCATCCTGTTCTCGGGATATAAATAAGGAGGATATGAGCTTTTTAATTATGAAAAAGAACAAGAGAATCATCATGCCCTCGGGATATAAATAATGAGGGAACTGATGAATAAGAACCAAGGATTATGAACCATGGACAAGAATTACGAACAAGGAAATATCCTGCCCTCGGGATATAAATAAGGAGGGAATCAATGATTAAGAACCAAGAACTATGAGCCAAGAATGATGATTGAGAACCTAGAACTATGAGCCAAGAACAATGATTAAGAACCAAGAAGTATAAGCCAAGAACGATGATTAAGAATCAAGAGCCAAGTGATCTCATGTTGAGGTCAAGGATCAAGAAGCAAGAACAAGTGTTCTTATGTTTAAGAACAAGAAGTAAGAACCAAGAGCCAAGGAATAAGAAATAAGAGAACTATCCTATCATCGGGATGTAAAAAAGAAGTGACTCATGATTAAGTCATTTTTGAATAAGAACTAAGAACTTTTGAACATGTTTTCCTCATGTTTATGTACTGTTTTATGGTTTTTCTCGTTCGCATGCATATGGAAATTTCCAAGTTTCCTTTATGTTCTTTCTCCGCATGTAATTATATGATTTACATAAAAATTACCTATTCTTATTTTTATAAGTACCATGCTGAGTATTTGGTTCACCCCTTACTTATTGTTTTCCCTCCAAATAAGTTAGAGCCTGATAAGGACTGAAGATAGGATTAGCTAGAGAGAAAAAAGCTTGTTGGGCTTGAAGATTTTGGAAGACCTTGAAGATTTTGGTCACTTGGGATATTTTATATGTATTTAGCTAGTATTGTTGATGAATAATGTATTTGATAATGTAGAATGCTGTTGTATTATGATGGATGTATGTCTTATGCTTCCACAGATTGATTTTTGGTTATAGTTGCTTCCGCATTGTTTTTGATTTTGGATTTTATTTTGGACTTAGATGACATCTCTCTTAGATCTAATACAATAATTAGGAGTACTATGTTGGAGTCATGGATGATATGATATTTGTTGATCCTATAGATGAACGGTAGTTGTGTTGTGGATTAAATTTTTGAGATCCGGTGATTTTTATGTATTGGTGGATTGTTTATAAAGGTTGTTTGTATGGTTTTTAGTCTGCTTTTAGAGAAAATTTTGCCTAATTTTCTACAACATTTAATATTTTAAATTTAGCGTATTAGTCTTGTATGTTATTAACAAAATGTCTTTAAAAAAAAGGACCCGTTCCGTCACAGGGCAAATTGCTTTTCATGCATGGGCGTGCGTTAGAAGCCGGTCGGGCTGCCCAAAACTTGATGCAACCTAGTCTAAATTTAACTCTTTAATTCAATTTTCTATATACTTTGACATTAATTTTAATTATATTAGTTTAATTAATCATAATTATTATAAATATTCAGACTTAGGTCTTACATTTTTTTCCTCCTAATAAAAATTTTGTCATCAAAATTTTATAGAAATTTTTTATATCTTAATGAAGAAATAGATGTGTGTACTTCTCCCGAATCTCATCTTCATTTTCCCACTTGGCCTCCTCAAATGAATGATTCCTCCATAAGACTGTGACCAATGGTATTATCTTTGTTTGAAACACCTGACCTCTTTTACTAAGAATCTGAACCAATTCCTCAACGTATGTCAAGTCTTTGTCAATCCTCAAAGGCTCATATAATGATGTGCACAGATTATACACATACTTTTGGAGTATTGACACGTGAAACACATTATGTACATCTCTCAAATTTGACGGTAAAGTCATTTTGTAGGCCACTTCACCAATTTTTTTCTAAAATTTTAAACTATGTTTTGAATTTTCCTATGATCCCAAATATCAAGATTTCTTTTGATGGAGATATTTTTAGAAATGCATAATCTCTAACCTCAAAATTTAATTTTGACATTCTTCAACCTGATCTTATTAGATGTCTCTTGAATAATTTATGGTCCCAAACTCTTTCGATCTCCAGTTTCTTCCCAATGTATCGGGAAGTGACATTTTCTCCCATACATGCCTCAAATGATGATACACTAATACTTGCTTGGTAGCTGTTGTTTATGTAAATTCTGTCAACACCGAATAATTATCCTAATTACCTTTCATTTTTTTAAATTGAAACACTTAACATATCATCTAAAATCTAAATTATTTGCTCCAATTGACTATCCATTTGAGGATGATTGTAATACTTGGATCTTCATTTTAAATAATTTAGATGTGATAAAAATTAATTAAATATTATTAAATTTTAAAGGCTTATTCTAATACCACATTATTCTGTCACATTTCAAATCCCGATCTCATAATTAATTCTTAATCAAATTTTATTAAATTAACTAAATTATAATTTACTAATATTCAGTCATGAATTTTACGTTGATAGCTCAACTGATCATAATTAAATTAATTAAACCATATAAAAGATCTAAATAAGTTTCACGTCTCATGTGGCTCTAACACCGACTAAGCCGTGACGTTGAACCTTACATAAGTAGTAATACATGTCCAATATATAATCAAAGTATATAAATTCTTCAAAATTTAAACAAATAACTGCTGGACAACACGTTTCACATTCACAACCCACAATAATAATAGCAAAACAATCGATATTAGACTTAATTAGTATAGCTGCTGTCCAAATAATATAATAATCAATTATTGTCATTCGAAGCCGAAATTAAAACCAAAATTACAACATTAGCCACATTAATGATTGTTTGGAAACTAAAAGCAAATTAGATTAACAGTAAATATTCTAAACTAATCTCCTCGAATGGCTTTCCTTCAATCCTGATCATCCGATGAATAACTGTGCACATCATCTGAGTAGTTAGTAAAAACAGTAATAAATGAGTCAAAAACTTTGCAAAGCATATAATACATCAAATAAAATATATATTTTTACATTAAAAATATACCATTTTTCAGCTTATATAAGATATATAGTTGATAGTTTAAAGCATGTAGAGTCTCAAGTACGAAATTATGACATACAAAAGTCATTTAAGTTATAAATTCAGCAAGAGATGGGTAAAAAAATTCAAAATCAGCACATTAGGCAAATTTACAAAGGAACTACATGAAATTTCAAAACATATAGAACCTATAATTAACATTTTCCAAATATAGAAGAAGTTTATCTACGAAATTAAACATATAGGAGCAACAAACTAGAATTTCAAGACATGCATGAAGGTTAGAATGTAGAATTCAGCTAGCTAGTACCATGTTCTTGAATTTTGACATGAATTTCACACATCTTTGTAACAAAATAAAGAGAATTATGCACACATGTTAAACAATATTATCATAGTTTTAAAAATTATGACATGTATGAATAATGAAATAAGAATTGCTCAATGAATTTAATAAGAAAAGCAAGAGAAGAAAAGTTAGGCTTACATTTGCCTTTACTTAATTCTCATCAAATTTAGCTTGCATTAACTAATTTTCAATTCTTTGGCTTTCTCTCTCTTCCTCTCTCTTGTCCTCATTTGCCTCTCTCACCTCTCTCAAATAGTTTGAAGAAATAATAGAAAATAAATCGAAGGATCCTAGAGTGCCACTCGAGTGCCGCATGAGTGTGAGTCAGGCCCTGAGCTTCTAGACTGTTGTGCTTGAGCCCTACTTGGGCATCCTTTGAGTGAACACAATCTATCAACAACCGCTCGAGCGGCCTCTAGGCAAGCCTCAAGCGTTGAGTCCATGGCTTTTGACACACAAGCGCCGATAAAATCCTTAATTAGGTGCACGACAAAATGTTTTCATGTATGGGCGCGCCTTAGGCGCTAGTCGGGCTTCCCCAAACTTAATATAACCTTGTTCAAATTTGATTCTTTAACTTAATTTATTATATCTTTTGCTCTTGATTTTAGTTATTTTTGTTTAATTAATCAAGATTAAATATTTAAACTTGAGTTTTACAACTGTGATATATTCAAATATATTTTATAAAGTTTCCAAAATTGTTCATGCTAGGTCAAATGAAAAATTTTATTTAGATGTAAAATTTTTTAAAATTTTTCTATATCGAAAAAATATCTCAATTCTCAAAACTTATGTAGAGTTTCCTTCATATTTTTTTAAATATATAACATTAGTAAAATTATGAATATATAGAAATAATAAAATAGAAATTGAAAACATGAAATATAGTGTAATTATATGACTTAAAAAATTTTAGAAACTATCATACATAGAGAATATAGGAAATAAACATTATTTAAGCAATATTATCAGTTTCTTTCAAATAAAAAATATGTATCTACAATTATATGAAAATTTAAGGTATATAAAAGTATACATATGAAATTTTAGACATATAAGATTATCAAATAGAATTTAAAAACATACAATAATAATATTACAGAAATACAACTCTTAAACATGATTTGTATGAATCTTAGATATATATTTTATAAAAATTCATATATTAGCAGTGGAATTATGTGCATATAAAATCTAAAATAATTTAAATATGAAAACAAGGCATAAATAATCATTTGGAATAAAAAATATTTAAAGAGATAAAAATAAATAGTAAAAAAAAATGTTAGATATATTTTTTTCACTTAATGTTTACATAAAGATTTCTTGATTTCTCTTTTTCTTTTTCTCATTTCCTCTTCTCTTTTTCTCTCTTCTTTTAACAGTTCAACAAAAATGAGTTGAGATCAACCACAAGACTTATATATCTAGAAAAGTAGTATATGAGTGTACATTAGAAACAAATTTGGCATTAAAATATAAATTATACTATATATGAATACCCATTAGGTTGCATTGAGTATGCATCTAATGCTAATATTATCATAAACATAGACAAGTATCATGGAGCATACTTAGGACAAACACACTGTTTAAAATGTGCCAATGTGTTGGTCTAGTATAGGGTAGGCACTACTTTGCCTAACTCATATTGGTTCAAAACTTAATTTTTGATATGAAATATCAATTATCCTTAATTACTTATCAATTTAACTAAATTAATCATCATTAAAATAACATTTTTTAGATTCATGCCAAATCATGCCATATTTTGAAGATCTCTAGGTCATTAAACTTTTGGTGCTTCATATTACATGGTATGACAATTATCATTATTGTATAATATACCCTAAAAGAGAATGTAGGCAACTAATCTGATTTGATCTTTTGGCTCAAATTTATTTTAGTAATAAGAAGACATTCTTTGTTATATTCATCAATGGTTTTAATATGATAATTATTCAACGTATATTCTTAAAACTCAATAGATTTCTTCTTAATTTTTTAAAAAATAGCGTATCATTAATACCAAACTTTATATCATTTGGCAACTTGATATACGCTTATAAATAAACTTCATTATTTAAAACATGTTTTATGTTTATGTTTTCATAAATAAAATATAAGCAATAGTAATTACTCTAGAAAAGAAAAAAAGAAAAAAAGAGATACTACTTAGATGGAATACTTCCATTAAGGAATTAAGTGATTAATTCTACCACTAAGCTCCTTAAAGAAACGGAAAACATCAAGGTGAGTTATATCAAAACGACCATCATTATCAATAGCAAATAAAAGGATCTAATGGTTTTGCAAATTTTGTTTCAATTTCTTTACATTTTTTATTCAAAGAAGCTTGATATAATTTCGTGAAATATTTAAGAGTATCACATATAAGCGCACTTCTAATACTCACATAATTATTTAAATTATTTCATAAAATTAGGAGATATTTCACTATACGGTGCTCATATTTTAGTTCCTCATGGATACGCTGTTGAAGAAAAATTATAGATTTCAAGCGTTCCTGTAGGGACACTGCATACTTCCTCAATTGTAATTCCAGGATTCATCACCTCAAGATGGATCTTAGCATCAAGGATTTAAGATAAATAATATTCACCAAAAATTCAACTTGGGTAAGATTTGTCATTTTCTATAAATGAAGATCATAATAATATACAACAAACATAATAAAATCAATATATTATTGTTGGCCAGCTAAACAATTAAATAAGCATTGATACCTGTTTTAGTCAAGCATTGCATAATATCAAATGTATTTGATCCTGATACATCCAAGGACTTTAATTATTGTTCGGATAAGCTGACTTTGAGTTTTGTCCATCAGGTGTCAAAGCATCCCTGGTCTTCATACCTTTCTAATTCGAATCATGTGCAATTGCAAAATAAGGTCAAAGGATTGGGGAGATTTGTATCCCAATACATTTTTTGACACTCAAATTAGTATTTTTTTTAAATAAGAGAAAAAATAGATGATGTAAGAATGTGTATGTCTTTGTTCGAGGGTTACGCTCTTATAAAGGCGTCTTAGATTGAGAAAGAGATAGTGCACTCTTGGCGTCTTTGAATTATCTTTTTCCTCTATCTGAGAAAGTGTTAGATGCTCGATCCCCTTTTCTATTAGAGATGGTGAGTTTTTTATATAATTTTTTCGACGGTTGATTTCTCTTGTTAACTATTACAGAAATTGGCAGACGGATAAGTTTTATCTCGATGGTGGTTTCAACCAACGCTCGAGGTTGTTAGGAGATAAGATTAAGAAACCACCATGGGTGTTAAATTGGTCTTAACCTGATTACAAAATTGGATCACTTAGGGGTGTCAGCCAAATTCGTTGAAGTGGACCGCATAGATGGTTTGGGCCGATGAATATTGTCCTCTATCTTAAAATCACTTTAGGCTGATTTCTTTGCGCTATCTGATACGATACTCATAACTAGCTTTCCATCCCAGGAGGCTCAAAACTTAGCCTCCTGGTATGAAGTCTGAAAACAATTTTTGTCCAAAGCCAAAGTCTTATCTGACAAGCTTCATTCGTCAGACAAAGACTTTCAGTCTGAAGGTTTCCATCAGATGCGGACAATTAACCCAACAATATTTATCCTTGTCGTCAATCTTTACATTAAATGCATGGCTCTTCAGATCCTGCATGCCTCATTGGAAACACGCAAGTCATCATTACTTATATCGGGCGATTTGACATGCGGTATAGCTAATAGGTGGTCAACACGTATCAGTGTCATTATGAGGCACATTTTTTGAATTTCAAATTAAATAGTGTCATTTCATGCCTTCTTCTCCACCTATGAATAGCCCTCCATGCCTTCGCAAAATAATTTCGATTCCTTTATCTTCCTTCTCCTCGTTTGAAATTTTCTCTTGCCATTTTTGTTCATTGTTAGAGATTCTTCTTCCAATGACTACCGGTGTTGAAGATATTCAGTCCATTTTGACTTCTACTGACATGGATTATCTTTGAGTTCAGTATAAAATTTTGAGTTCTTTAATATACCTTTTACCTGGAGTAAGTGGACAAACTTCTTCTCCACCGAAAGGTTATATTACTGTGTATGAGACCCATTTAAAAGGTAGTCTCCGATTTCCATTGGCTTCACGATCAGGATTGGATTACAGTCTCTCTAAGGACAGAGTTTGGTCTAAATAGAAAAAACCCTGACTCCACAAAAAGGTAAAAATAATAATTTTTCTACTTAGCAATTTCTCCTGTATGGGAACTCTGCAATGAGTGGGGTCAGGTTTCTGCATCCTTTTAGAATGATGTTTTTGAACATGAGAAGAGTGCCGCTGAAGCGTTGATAGACATTATTCAAGAAAAGTCTGCAACCTTTAATATAAATAAAAAGAACCGATGGCTTTTTGCCAAATCCCTTATTCAAGCTAAATGGGAGCCTATTGTTGAGGGGTCGAAGGCTCTTAGGGAACCATCAGTTCGTAGAAGAAAGTATAAGAGAAAGGCTAAGGCCCTTACAATAAAAGAGCCATCTGTCAAAGTGCTCGAGGACAAAAAGGCCTCTAAGGTGAAGGCCATACAAATAAAAAAGTTGTTGGCCCTAGCACCTAAGCATAAAGAGTCCTCGGCCTAGTCCACTTCTGAAAACGAGACCACCATTGACTAATTAATAAGGAGAAAGCATCCGTCAGTCAGATTGGACTCAACTTCTACGTCTTATTTGGCTCAAACTCCTGGAGCCGTCGAACCAATTGAAGGTAGTGAGCCTTTAGAGTTTGTTGCTGAGGAAGTGGTTGAAGTCATGCTGATCCTTGCTCCAACTTTTGCTTCATATTGAGCTCTGACCATTCTGTCTCCGCTGTCTGAGAAATCCCTACCTAATGCTCCCACAACTTTTGTTGGGGGCACATCCTAGATTAGCGAGACTCAGTCTGGTGAGGTTCAGGGGATGCCACTACTTGAGTTCCAGATGACCAACATGGCTGAAGTGATAACCTTGAAACTTCATGCTAAAGTCGCAAAAGTGAATGATCCTGAGCCCCCAACACCCGAGGTCCAACTTGAAGTTAAGACCAAAGGTCAAGTCGTTATGGAAGACATGCCATTTTTGGAGCATCCCATGCTCGAGGCTAACATTGAATCAACTCCCAAACAAGTTGCTGGAACATCTGGTTTCGGCCCCCAAGTACTTGAGTTTGAGGGGGATGTTGTTCCTAAAGGAGTTCATGAGCCGACAGAGGTGGCTAGTTCTGTGCCCTTAGAGCCTAAGGTCCAAGTGGTTTCAGAAATCCCCACAAGTCATGCAAATCTTGGGAGTATTTCTATCTATGAGATATTGTCTGAACTCTTCCTTAACATTCACATTGTCCTCTTTATACTTGTTAATTTACTCTGTTTTCTTCGTAGCTTCAAGAAATGGCCAATCATCTTGTTGGTGCTGCCACCGTTTGGCTCACAACTACATAGTGAGAGAGAAGCGTTTGGTTCCTGAGGAGTGTATTTCTCAACTTGAGCATGAAATGGTGGACATGAAGTAGAAATAAATCCTTCTCAGAGACAAGAACTTCAAAATTGAGAGTGAGCTCCGGACTTTCATTCGTTTGGATGATATCATGAAAATGTTGGAGAACAACTACTGCGAACGTATTAACTTGTGCCGACACATTGCCCAAATGGTGGCCCTTGGTGTTCTTACTTTTGTATTTCATCTGAGGAATGCCAGTGGTCGCCATAGTCCCGCCGTGTTGTACTGTCCCAAGGATGATGCGGAGCCTCTGCTGAGAACTTCTCAACCTCGTCCTCCTTCAGAATAATTTGTATTTTTTTACTTGTAATTATTTTTCAGTATAAATGAAGACATTTTCTTTAAATGACTCTCTCTTTCTAGTGTGTTTTGATTAGTCGGAGACTTTAGATGTCTGACTTTAAGAATTTCTTAAGTATTAGTTAACTCATGACTCCTGTTCCTTTGATTGATAAAAGGGTATCAAAGCATTCATGTGTCTAATTTAAGTTTTTCTAGGACTATATTCAACTAACGATATTAGCTTGAAGGTTTTTGCATGTGTGCTTCTAAGAATGCCCCCTACGTTTTTAGCCTTTGGCCTTATTTGGCCACTTGGTACCATGACCATATTTTAACTACCGACCTCATCTGGGTCACTCAGTTACATAACCGAGTTTTACCGACCGCCAAGTGTGGTTCACAAGATAGGTGAACAAATTTCACTTGACTTAGGATAAATTAGGTTATGCAAAGTAATAAAAAAGCAAGCAAGCACAAGGATGAACAAATAATTATAATTTTATTAATAAAATGTTATAAAAATTACAAGCACTTTTCATGAGGCAAATCTTACCTGGTCATACATTTAATTATTGATAATATTTTTTGAGGTAAGAGGTATTCAAAGTCCAAGGGATTAGTCTGCCAATCTGGGTACATAATTTGTACACCCTATTTCTAAGATTGGCCGAAACTAAGAATGGCCCTTCCCATTTAGATGAGAGTTTGTTTCGATTGGTATTTTTGTCAATGGCTTCAATACTCCATAATACTAAGTCCTCTACTTCAAATTAGCGTGCCTTCACCTTCTTGTTGTAGTACTTAACAATCCTCTGTTGATAAGTTGTCCACAACCATACCTTGTCTCAGATTTATTCAAGTACATCAAGATTTTTTCAATGTTTTTCTGAGTTTTTACTCGGATCGAAGACTCAACTCAAAGAGTAGAAAGTTTGACCTCTATTGGAATGATGGCCTCAATCCCGTAGCATTAATTAAAGAGAGTCTCACAAGTTGGCTCTCTGGTTGTAGTCCTATATGACCAAAGGATGGATGGGAGTTTGTATACCCATGAGCCCCCAACATTCTAAAGCTTTATCTTTAAACCATGTAGCATTGTACGGTTAGTAACTTCTACTTGTCCGTTACATTGTGGATAAGCAACGGATGTATAAACTGACCTTATCTTCAAAATAACATAGTATTTTATGAAATGTTTGTTGGTAAATTGGGTCTCGTTATTAATTACAATGACTTTGAATATATCAAACCTACATAAGATATTCTGTCGGACGAATTCGGTTGCATTCTGTTCAACAATTTTAGTGAGTTGGATAGTTTTGACCCATTTTGTGAAGTAATATATCCCAATAATTATGAACTTCCTTTGTCTGGATACAATTGGAAGTGGTCCGATGATATTGAGACCCCACTGTGCAAATAGCCCTGGCAACTATAGAGCTCAAAGTTCTGTATATGGCTGATGGGTAAGGTTTTCAAGCATTTGACAGTTCTCACATTTTCAAATGAAGTCTATGGCGTCGTGCTTCATAGTAGGCCAATAAAATCTTTAGCTCATAAGTTTGAAAGTAAGGTCCTTGCTTCCAATGTATGATCCACAGATGCCTAGGTATACTTCTCTGAGGGCATATTCAACTTCTTTTAGCATGAGACACTGTAAATATGGGATGAAGTACCCACATCAATACAACTTTCCATCCATTTTAATGTACCAGCCTGCTGTCTTTTTTGAATACTTGGCTTCGTCTGAATTCTCTGGTAATATTCCGTAGGATAAGTATTTCACATGAGTCATCTAGTTGTCGACATCAGCTATCTACATAATTTCTTATTCTTGGTCATTAATGCTTAGAACTTCAAGGATATCATGCATTTCTAGTGCGTATTGTTCTGGGTCCTCGGTCACTGCAACCCTTGCTAGTCAGTCAGCTTTTTCATAATGTGGATTATTTTCACATTGTCAAATGTTGAGATTAGACTTTAGACCTTAGAGAGGTATTGTAAAAGCTGTGGATTGATGGCTTTAAAATTCCCCTGGACTTGATTAATAACCAGTTTCAAGTCACTGTAGACAATAAAGTTCATAGTTGAACACTCTTTGGCTAATTTTAGTCTAGCAAGTAATGCCTCATACTCGGCGACATTATTCATTGTCGAAAATTTGAGGGTCAATGAATACTTTATCTCTGACCCATTGGGCATCCTTAGCACCACTCCAACTCAACAATCAACTTGCATTGAAAAGCCGTCCACATGCAAAGTCAATGCTAGAGTATTTTGATGGTCATCGGCCTAAGTTAGGTCAAGGGTTTCCAGAGTTGGGATCCTTGTTTCAACAATAAAGTTCGCAAGGGCCTGGCCTTTTACAGACGGCCTCAGTTGGAACTCCATATCGAACTCTCCCAACTCAATGGCTCACTTGATCAATCATCCTAACATATCTAGCTTTTACAAAATTTCTTTCAGTGGTTGTTTAATTAAGACAATAATTTTGTGCGCCTAAAAATACAATCAGAGTTTTCGGGTGGACTATACAAGTGATAAAGATATCTTCTTAGTACGAGAATATCGAGTTTCAGGGTTTGTTAAGATTTTGCTGATATAGTATACAGGCTACTGCCCGTTGGACTGTTACCGAATTTAGACCGAACTTAGAGCAGTTTTAGATATAGCCAGACATAAATATAGCTCTTCTCTTTCTTGGGAAGAAGTCAATGGAAGTGGGTTTGAGAGATACACATTGAGCTCTCAGAACGCAGCTTCAAATTCGGTAGTCCACTAGAAACCAGCAGCCTTTGTTCCCCTTAGAGCCTGAAAAACAGGCAAGTGCTTCTCAGCCGATACGGCCAAAAAGTGGGAGAGTGCTGCTAGCCTCCTAGTCAATTTTTAGACTTCTTTCACTGCAAGCCAAGAACTAGGCTTACAATAACATGGTCTCATCACAGAAGTCAAGGTTTTCGATTGGTTGGCTTGTGGGCGTCTAAGTAACTTTAGATAAGTAACATATTTGCCCAGGCCTGATCACCTAAGACTTCTTTAATGTCAAGTGGAGTTACAAACTTTATCTTTAGAGGTGACATTAAAGTCATTGCTCCAAACATTGTTAAACAGAGATATTAGAGGATGACATTATTGACCAATGAAAGGTTTACAACTAAGAAGGAAAGTATCTTGGTGGCCATCCTCGAATATGTTCCTAGCGTGACTTCTAACAGGATGATCCCTTGCAGAGGTATTGGCTCATTATCCATTCCATATAAAGGTCCCTCTGAGATTTTTAATTGACTCTTTTTCAATCCCAATTTAAAAAACACATCAAGATAAAGTAAATTCTTTGAACTCTCAATATCAATAAATACTTGTTTAAATTGGTAGTCTATGCTACCATTAGAAACGACAGTAGTTACAATTAAGAGGTCAGAATGTGGAGATGTTACATGTGATAAGTATTCATCACTAAAACTAATAACATCATTCCTATTTTCTTTGTGGCCGATGGCCATTCTTGAGCTCTCTGGAATATCATCCCGAGCAGGACACGTGGAAATCATGTTCTCGACACCAGCTGCTACTCTATTCCTTGGCTGCTCGGTCTCGTCTCCATCAGCTCCATCGAAAGCCTATTTGGGTCTTTGCAGAAAGCAATCGAGGTGTCCCTTTCGAATGAGCTCTTTAATTTCCTTATACAGCGTTCTGCAGTCTTTAGTACTGTGGTCCCCCACACCAATGGTAGTGACAATATTTTGACTGGCCACATCCATCAGGATACTTCAACACCTTTGACTATTTAAAAATTTTTTTATTCCGAATCTACATTAGGATATTGGTGCGAGAGTCATTTAGGGGTGTTAGATCTAGATGTCTAAACTCCCTTCTTGCTGCTGGCTCAACTTTCTACTGCTTTCTTGGTCCTTGAGGACCCATGTTGTCACCACTTTTTCTCTTCTCTTCCACTGTCTTTTGGTGGAACTGGTCCCTTTGTTCTGGCCATTTTACTTCATTGACTTCCTTGGCCATTATCTAAGCTTGAGCAATGGTTTCAACCTTTCTGAAAGTTTATGGGTCCTTGTGGGTGAGATGCCTGAAAAAGTCTTATTTAAGGATCAAGGAGATGGAGATGTTGGAGTGTATGAGACAATGTGACATTAAAAGGAACTCCTAAGGCAATCGAATGATATTATCGTATTTCCAAGTGCAATCGGAGATCTTAAACAAAATTAAAGGAGCTCAAATAGATGATCCATTTTTTGTAGACATTGCTGGATATACGAATTTGGATTCTAGAGCTGATTTCAGCATTAGAGCTAATGGAGTCTTAAGGTTTTGAGACTAATTATGTGTACAAGACAATAGAGAGTTAAAGGAAGAAATTATGAATATAACTCATCGATTGAAGTACACTATCCACTCAGATATTAATAAGATATACCAAAATTTGAAGAAGATATTTTGATGGTAGAATATGAAGAAAGAAATTGCAACTTATGTAGGTCGATATTTGATTTGTCAACAATTGAAGGCTGAGTACAAGAAGCTACTCGGCCTATTGCAACCTATGCCGATTTCAAGCTGAAAATAGAAGGATATCATAAAAGGTTTTGTGATAGGATTGCCAAGAAACGCCGAGGAATTATGATGCAGTTTGGTGATCGTTGATCAGATTACAAAGTTGGCACATTTTATAGCTATACAGAAGATGCTTTCTGGAGACCGACTGACAATATTGTACATCAATGAAGTGGTTAAATTGTACGGTATGCAAACTTCAGTAGTGTCTGATCAATACCTGAGATTTATTTCTAAATTTTAAAAAAGTTTATATCATAAATTAGAGAGTAATTTAAAATTTAGTACAGCACATCATCCTCAAACGAATGGGTAATTAGTGTAAACGATTTAGATTTTAGAAGACATGCCAAGAGTTTTAATTTTTGAAATGAAAGGTAATTGGGATAATTATTTGGTATTGGTAAAATTTGCATACAATAACAACTACCAAGCCAGTATCGGCATGGCCTCATTCGAGGTTTTATATGGACAAAAATGTCGTTCCCCAATTTATTGGGAAGAAACTGGAGATCGAAGGCTTTTGGGAACTAAGGTCATATAAGAGACATCTAATAATATCTAATTGTTTCATGAAATATTGACGGTTGTACAAAGTTGGGAAAAGAGTTTTGCTGATTGGAGAATATTAAAATTGAATTTTGATGTTAGAGATTATATATTTGTGAAGATATCTCCATTGAAAGGAATCTTGAGGTTTGGCATTAAAGGAAAATTGAAGTCGAAATTTATTGGGCAATTTGAAATTTTAGAGAAGATTAGTGAAGTGGCCTATAGATTGGCTTTACCACTTAATCTAGGGGACGTGCATAATGTATTTCACGTGTCGATAATACGGAAGTATGTCTATGATTCGACGCACATCATTGAATACGAGCTATTGAGGATTAACAAAGATTTTAATATATACAAAATAACTGGTTCAGATTTTAGATAGAAGAAATTAAGTGTTTCGGATGAAAGTAATTCCGTGGGAGAAAATCTTATGGAGGAATCATTCTTTTGAAGAGACCACATGGAAAAGAGAAGACGGGATCCCAAAGAAGTACCTGTATTTGTTTCTTCATTGAGATATGTAAAATTTTGATGACGAAATTTTTTATAAGGAGGGGAGAATGGTAAGGCCTGAGTTCTTCATTAATGGTAATTATAATTAATTAAGATAATATAATTAAAATTAAAAGTAAAGAATATAAAAATTCAGTCAAAAGTCAAAGTTGGACCTGTTTACCCCTAACACCTAAAAGAGGCCTGACTCGCAACTAAGCGCCAAAAACTGTAGGGTTAACGCTTAAGTAAAACATGTGACGGCCCGTACTTAATTCCACAATACAGTCACCGTCAGGTCAAAATTTAAATAATATTACTGGACATAAAAATTTTTTCTTTTTCTTTTACACAGTATCTCATGAGGCTAGACTGCGTAAGGCTGGCCTTCCGACAAGTTCCATAATAGGCCGGGCGATATTTGACC